>CM075768.1:29457500-29460000 GCA_037974665.1 Ehretia macrophylla | reverse complement strand
TATGAATCGCTTTACAAAGCTCTTTCCTTCCCTAATTCGTGTGTCGCCGCTGAGATGGCAGTTGTTCGAAGACTTTCCGGTCCTAATGGGATTCTTAAAACGAATCTTATTAGTGGCTGCTGATAGTCTTACCAAGGAGTCGTGCATAGCCGTCTACTTGTATGCGAAGGAAGTCCAGCGGCTTATGCAAAAGTCTGGTGCTTTGCATGTTGCGCGTAAGCATCTCTTTCCTTTCGGCTTCTGTGTAGCTCTAGAGCTACCTTAACTTGATCCCAAGGATCAAAACAAGAAAGCAGTGAGCCAAGGAAGGAAGGTTCAAAGGGTTCCAATGAATTAATCATTCCAGTGAGTAAGTCAAGGTGAAGTAAGAAAGTGAACGAAGTAGATGGAAGAAAGCCCCACCTTTCCTTCTGTTCCCTTCTCCCCATTCCCTTGCCTCCTTTCGTAGGCTAACCTTCCCGCCTTCCTTCAGGGTCCTATCCTCGAGGAACTTTCGCTAGAATCAGGATAGAGTAAAGTAAGGAGAGAAGCACAATAGCAAGCACTGGAGGGGTAGGAGCAGCTAAAGGTTCGCTGGCAAAGCTTTCCCCCGAGCTTCTTGGGTAAAGAGAACTGATATCATCCGACCTTGAAGCATGGGCTAACTTCATCGTTCCCCGGTGTTCTTCTCTTTCGTCTGCTAACCTTCTTACCTGACTTGTTAGCTTGCTTCTGTCACTCCTAAATCATTTAAGTCGGAGAATGGCCGGGTCTATAGTAAGAGCCGCTTTGTGAACAGCATCGGATGACATAGCAAAGGTAGCCGCAATAGAGCTTTACACGAGAGGTCAAGAGGCGGTGCCCGTATGGTTACCACCTAAAGCGGCTCTAGACTTTCCACCCAGGCGTAAAAACGGTTATTGACAAAACTTAAGGATTAAGCTTTGCATGGGAAGCTGCCACCTGTCTGTAATAGGAACCGAGTCGCTAAAAGCAGGAGTTTCATCAGCATCGAGTTCTTGAGCCCACGGAACGGGGAGTGTTAACGAGTCACTAACCCATAGTGCGTAAGAGTCACGTACCCCTTAGTCTGGGTAAAGCTTCCTAAACCTCGCGATTCGACCGTTGGAGCTGAGTCAATCTTGCCAAATTGGCAACTTGAATGTCTGGGTCTGTCCTATAGAATTGCTCATGGAACTTGCTTTCCAGATCGTACCAACTGTTAATAGAGTTTGGAGGGATGTTCATATACCAGGGGAAGGCCGATTTAGTAAGAGAGTTGGCAAAGAGCCTCAACTTTAGGTAGTCCTTGGACCTAGCTTCCCCGCACTGGACCGAGAACCGAGCTATATGCTCAATAGTCGACTTCTTCTCCTCACCGGAAAAGAGAACAAACTCCGGCACCTTATACCCCTTTGGAAACTGATGAACTCGGTCGATCCAATCAGGGTTTCCTAGCCGTCAAAATAAAAATAGGGCACCAATCAATAGCAGCACACCTAAAAGACAACATTTCATGTTCTAACACGGCGAAGCCTAGACACAAGAATCTTCCATCAGCTTTGACAAGTTTCTTTTTTAGAAAGGTCGATTCCTGAACCTTCGCCTTTGCTTTTCGTATTCAATGCGGCTTTCTCCAAGTCTAATCTCAGGTTTTTCCTTATCTATGAACTCTATAGATTGATTGATCCACAAAGAGATTGTACCTACTTCAGTAGTTGTTTATCCTGAACCCTATGGCACTTCGTTGCTTGCTCCAGTGAGCTACCTATTTAATGAAAGGGATATTCTTCTCTATTTTCAGTGTGTGTACACGCTTTCAAGCGGAAAAGATGAACTCAGACTAATAAAAGGAAAGGGAAACTTTTCTTTCTGTCTAGGTCTGCCTCAACGAGCTTTGCTACTTCAACAAGGAGTGGAGAAGGCCCCCCTATCATAGGCGACCGAAGGCACAGCCTGTTTAACAACAGCAAGAAGAAGGAAATTTGGCTCTTCTGGAAAGTGACTTTGACCAAATAGAGTATCTTGGTCGGACCAACCCAACCGGCGATTTCCGACAAGTCTTTCTTCATTTTTAGAGCAAGAAGCGGAACTACAAGAAAACTTTCTTGATCTTTATGGATAACCAATTCATTTTCAAATATAGTTGGGAGACTTTACCCAAGAAATGGGTCAAAAAAATGGAAAGATCAGAACATGGGAATAGATCTGATACCAATACGGACTACCCATTTCCATTGTTGTGCTTTCTGAAATTGCATACCTATACAAGGGTTCAAGTTTTGATCGATATTTGCGGAGTTGATTATCCCTCTCGAAAACAAAGATTTGAAGTGGTCTATAATTTACTAAGTACTCGGTATAACTCACGCATTCGTGTACAAACCAGTGTAGACGAAGTAACACGAATATCTCCGGTAGTCAGTCCATTTCCATCAGCCGGCCGGTGGGAGCGAGAAGATCACATGTTTCTGTTTTCGGAACATCACATGTAGAGTTTTTTGGGGGAGAATCACTCGGC
>CM075768.1:29432500-29452500 GCA_037974665.1 Ehretia macrophylla | reverse complement strand
TATGGAGCTCTTACCGTTCTCGCTTTTGTCTTCCTCGCGGATGGATTCACAAATCCATCTTCTTTCCGGTCTGCTTCATTCCTTTACTAATCAAAAAAAGATTCCTCGCTAATGGCGGAACTAGCTTGGATCCTTCCGGGTTCTTTCCCCAGTTTCACTTTGATATTCAGACTTGAGCTCAGCCCAGTTTGTTATTATTAGATTTTCGTTTTGGCTTTTATTCAATTACACTCACTCCTCAAAGGAGAGGAAAATTGAAACTCAATTCTCTTTCTTTCATTTGAAGTCGGTTGAAGCCCAAGCATCTGGTGTCAACGGTTCTGCCACTCCTGAATCAGACGATGTCTCCTAAGCCTTTCAGTCCATTGCCGTTGAACAAGAGTGAGCAGAGATGGCGGTGTCACTGGTTTTGAATTTCCTTCCCTAGTCCCAAAGCTTTCTGGAAGAAATGCCGCTGGTATTGAATTCCTTCATTTAAGGAAGACTGATATAGAGGCTTTTCCCGCAATCGGATGTGAGTGGGTCTTGGAAGGAGGTGAGTCTCGCCTCATCGGAGGTGGTCCCCGATCTCCTAAGCAAATGTTGTCGTGTCCTCTCTCCTAGGAGAAAGAGAAAATCAAGATAGAATGCCGATCCTCAAAGATGAGAAGCGGCTCGCGTCACTCCCTCCGCAGGATGCATTTTTTCCCTTCACAAGGGTGGGTCTGCTAATGGAACCTTTTACTTTCCACTCACTATAAGAAAATCCAATCGTCTCGGCCATGGTCAAGCGTAGTATCTTCTCAGATAGTACTCCCACGAATAGTCTCTGGTCATATATGAGATTATGATATCGCAGAGATGTGGCATTAAGGATTCCTTAAGCAACTGAAAGCAGTGAAGTGCCTTCCTGGGGAAGGCACGAACGGTACTAAGGAGAGTATAATGTGCAGTGATTGCCTTCTGGGGGAAGGCAGGAACGATACCTCCCCGAGGAGCTTCCAACTCCCAGGGGAGACAGTAGCTATCCGAACTAACCATAACAACCTAACAACTAAAAACAACAGTTTAAAATGTCGTATTAAGGAAGCCTTCTTGTTCCAGAATGTGAGTGAAGTGACTTCCTGAGGAAGGCACGAGCGTTTCTAAGGTAACCTCCGGAGTTTCCAATCACCGGAGGGCTTCTTCTAGCAACCCCACTCGGTGCTTCCAACCCCGAGTGGCTACAGTTTGGGTATTAGCAATAACATCCTTTCTTTCCTCGCCTTCGGCTTTGGAGTATTAACATCTTAATAAAACTACTTTGTAGAATGTCTCATTAAGGATTCCTTAAGCTGCTGAAAGGAGTGAAGGGGCCCTTTATACGGGTCCCGAGCGTTAGTAAGGCTAGTATAATGTACTATTTAACCTCGGTAATACTCGACATTATGTCATCTATTCTAGTTGGGAGTGAAGGAACGGCCTCATAGCTCACTCCCCGGATGCCCCAAAAAGCGTAGGGGAGTGAGCATACGAGGTAGTGACCGAATGACCCAATGAGTGTTGCTGCCCTCCCCGAGGGAGGAGGAGCGTAGCGACGGAGGGGAAACGTTCCTTAGAGGAAGGGAAGGGGGTTCGGGGGAAGGGAAACCATTCCCTTCCTTCCCGGAAGGCCGCTATTCCTGACCTTAGAAAGGAATAGAGTAAGGCCTTTACCTTTTCGAGTTAAGGAGCTAATCTCCCCGCTATTCCTGACTCTTACTCTGGGAATGAAGCCGTAAGCCGAACAGAATACGGACTTGCTTGCTCTATTTGATTCAGGACCTCTTGCTGCTGCGTCTCTTTCGGATTCGGTTCCTAATAAAAGAAAAAGATTGAAGGCCTGGCTATTCCGATTGAGAATACGGAAGAGGCTATGAAATAGAAGAAAGAAGGTGAGTTCGAACTCTAACTCAAGAGCCCTTACTCAAGAGGGTTTCTCTTCCTCTTATTGTCAGAAGTCAAATGGTTAAGTCCAGTTGGGGCAACTGGGCCAGACGACATTGATAGCGGAGTTTCCGTGGTAAGGTACAAAGCTTTTTGTCTGGGTCTTGGGCAGACGTACTCAACTGGTACAAATAGAAAGGCTCGTCCAGTGAGTGATGACACTGGCGAGTAAACTGCAAAAGGGTCTTGCTTGGCAGGCTAATCAGACTTGAGCTCTCTCGTCTGGATTGGTGGATCCGGATCCCCCAAGAAAGGTTTTCATTCCTGCTCTGGGGGTTGTCGTAGATCACTAGGAGAGATAAGAATGTATTAGCTGTTAGCTCTTCTTGCCTAGTAGCAGTAGCGCTAGGCTGTCTTATCTTTGTAGTTGGGAGAGCTGGATGGCGCAAGGGGTCTTTCTTTAGGAATTCTTAAACCGCGGGCTCCATCTCCATAAGTTCTTGCCGAGGACTCGTCAGAACAGCCCTTCCCTTCCTTCCTTTCACCAAGGGAGCCCTTTTTCGCTTACGCGCCTCTACAAGAGCCATTATTTCGTCTAGGCCGATTTCACCCGGGCTTCGGATCCCTTAACTGACTGGATGATCTGGATATGGATCGAGATCGGGGTGAAGACTTCGCTCGTACAAGTAAACAGACGTTGGTGATTCCGCGGAATCAACTGTAAAATCCTTTCTGACGCTATTCAAAAAGTAGAATAGGAAAGGGCCCTGAAGAAGATGATATAGAGAGTCATCCGATTCGGTCTCTTCTAAGTGGTCCATTGGGGTAAGCGCGGGAGCAGCAATCCAGCAGAAGAACGAGGAGAGAAAGGGAGGGAAGTGCCTCCTTTCGGACCTTCGGACTGTTGGAGGGGCATCGTCATTGTCGGTTCCGACTCAACCGTGCTATGGGAAGGTTACGGGCGCTAGAGCGGCACTTAACACAATCTCATTCACGAACTGTCGGGTGTCGATTAAGTGCTTGGCGGGCACTACATGGCTCGTAACTCGGAGAGCAGGAGTCAAGCTAGGGTTACGTACCTAAGACACTCCTCGACGACTTTGGAGTGACGGACAGACAGGCTACGGGAGCGTAACCTCGCACCTCCTTTATACGTGCGCGCCTGGATTCGAGAGCCATCGTGTCAGAGCTCATAACTCAGCTTAGGCGGTATCCCTTCTATCTATATGATATGTTTCCTTGCCTGGCGCACTAACTTTTTCTATAAAATACAAGTTTCTATATAAAATTGCTGCTTCTTCGAACTTCTATACGCAACTAGCATAGCGTGAATCTAATCTAGCCTATAATCGAATCGAACTCAGTTCTCTTAATAAGATATTTCTGGTTAGCCTCTCAAAGAGCTTAGTCTATGACTTATATATATCACGAAGCCCCCCTACTTTATACCAGATACCGGCTGATTCATCAATACAAATACCAAGATAGACGAGAGAAGGCTAGCCGTCCTTATCTTTCTTTTTTACGCTTTCTTCTCTTATGAGATTTAGAGGTTCTGGCAGCGGTGTGAAACTATACGAGAACGAGGACTGAATGAAATGCCACAGCTTCCGTTCTGACTCCTTCCTCTCCTTCGGCAGTGAATTCGGGAAAATACCAATCAATCTATTCGATTTCCCATCAAGCCAGGCAAGGGTCACCCGCTGAACGTTCTACTTCCTATATCTATTAGAGTAGAGTTAGCCCGTCTTTGCCGACAGGTGATTCGGCAAGCGATGAGGCCCATCTTAAAGGGGTGGGTCACTCTCCTTTAAAGGTGTCCCTGCTGCACTCTAAGGATGGCATATGATTAACTAGCGCAGGAGAGAGAGTTAGCCTTGGCTTTGTCATTTCCTCGCTCAATCTCATATCAGTCAGTCTACTTGCCCGAAGCTACTGCCTTAGCCGAAGTGAACCGAGGGAAAGCTATCATAACGGACTAGTTCTCTTATCCGTTAGGGGAGTCTGGGGTATTTAGAATATGTATTCAGAAGAGGTTGAATAGCCGGAATGAGAGGTCGATGGCCTTCTTTCTATTCGAATTTGAACCCGAAGTAGGATTCGAACCTACCTTTATTCAGATAAACTGATCGCTCTACCAACTAGCCTTCCGGGTGGGCGAGCTTCTTCGATGTGGTACACATCTAGACAGTATTGCAGAGACGAGCTGGTTATCAAAATTACAGAAGGAGGATTGATTTAGCTTTTCCTGGGAAGAAAAGTGGTCGTTCGTTTGAGAATGAGTCCCCGTTGACAGAGGGAAAGGGGGGCATATGACGTCATCGACACATTCGTACCTGGTGATAATGTAGAGTTGCTTTCTTCCATATATACCAGTTTGGCCCAGCACGGCGTTTTTTCTGACTATTATGTGCCGCTACTTCAGACTGTTTCGACTTTATAGGGCTTATAATCCTGATGGGTTCGTTATTCTTTTCGGTTTCTGCGTGCAATTACAGATTTGATTAGCAGGGCTATGCCCCGAAGATGCCTACGGAAGGTGGGGTTAAGTAATAAGCTTCAACCTGCTCTTAGAATTACAAGACGAATCCCTTCTCTTTACTATACGAAATTTCGTAAGAGTCTAAAAGGCAGGGTGAGCCTCAGTCTTTATAGTATTCCATTCCACGCGCGCGAATGACCTGCGAAGAGATTCGGCGATATCACTTAAGGCAATAAATGCCGCCTTATCGCATATCGGCTGTTAGCCTTTTATAAATAAGCAATAAGGAGCGGAAAGCTAGAGCAAATAGGTATTGATTGATGATTGATTGTACGGGAACACGGGAATCTAAATAAAGAATTGGTTAGTGAGCGAAGGGACTCTCGCCGTGGAGTTCCTTCGCGTCACTCCCTTTATTGGTTTTAATTAAGAGCGGTATTAAGGGTTCATTCAATCGATTGTGTGTTTCTAAAATAAATCCTGTGCAGTGCAAACTTCATGTGTGGTTTATGCATGGAGAAATGACAATTGGAAATCAACCCCCATTCCCTTGTTGCTTCAAAAACGGAGCTTTGACTTCCCGGCAGACAGACCTAACGGGCTAACTTCACCGTGCCCGAAGGTAGGGTCAGTTCTACTAGCCTTAGGCAAAGAGTTGGCTTCTGTTCACATCTTTTTCTGACTCTTAGAACGTATTAAGATCCCCTCTTCCCGCTCTTCTGTGGAATGGACATCTAGGGGGCATGATCGTAGCTCTCATCTCCCAAATAAGAATGAGATAAGAAATGGATGTACGATTGCGTCTTGCCTTTTTCGTAGAAAGGACATACCAAGATAGGGAACCGTTTTATCCAACAGACGGCCGCGGCACAAACGGACGCCTGATCACGTTCCCGAACGGGAGGAACCCCTTTCCCCTGTTACATCGGGTTTTGGCAGCCGGGCCTAATTTGCCGAATAGGTGCAATCGTGAGTGACGTTGTTTACCTTAGTTACTATAACTTTCTTTTCCACGTTGCTTATCGAAAGTAGCCAACGGCGCGGGTCTGGAATAGCGCACAGACGACCAAAGGTTGTAGTTTCTCTTCACCGATGCGGAAGAGAGATGGACCACTTGGAGTCCAGTATGAGGTCGGGTCGGACGACATACATCTTGGTTGGTCCCACCACCACTAGAGATTGGACATATATAGTTTCTTTCTTCTAAAAAAGAGATTCTTAGATTTTGATTTTTAAATAGCTGCAAGACCAAAACGGGGTGCAAAAACCGAAAGCCCTTCTTTTTTTTATGTTCCTCCCAGATACATGGCTTACATACCCGGCTCAACATTCTTGGAAAACAATCGAATCGAGGGCCCGGAGGAGAATTAGCCATTCAATCTTGTGAACTAATCGAGACCGAAATTGGAAAAAGAGATACGAACGGAGAGGAATAACCAATCGATGAAAGAACATGAAACCATTCTGTTTCAATAGAGGTACGAGAAAGGGTTGGGGGCAATGAAGTAGGTGAAGTGGTTGGATTTTGCGAGCTGTTCCAACCACTGCTGGATGTGATTCCAAGAGCCGAACGAGAATGAATACCACACAGAAGAGTCAAGACCAGGCTTCCTAATGGAATGTTTAACCGATCCATTCCGGATCGACCGAATTGGTACGGAAGTTGTAACATGGGAAAGCCACGGAAAACACGACTTATTTGAATAACCCGGTGACCTACCAATTGTAGAAGTAGGATTTTTGGCAAGCAATAAGCACTTAAATAATACAATTCAAGTGTACCATCTTCTTGATCATTTCGAGGAAAAGGTGCGGAAGGAAAAGGAAACAACGGAGGGATCCGAATCGGACCTAAATGGGAATGACATGAAAAGTCTTTTTCAAAACCTAGCATTAAGGGCGTTACGACGATATACGAGAGGAATAGAGAAAAACTCATGATTGGTGTGGAGGGAAAGATCTATTTATGATATAGTTCAAGAAAGAGTTGTCTCATTTCCTTACTTCTTCATTTTTTCTAATTCATTCACTTCAAGACTGGTTCTGAATGCCGCGTAAGATCATCTTCAACCAACCTCCACCGTACATAACTTTCGGTGCGACCACTAAAGAATTGCTTATACACTAAACAGCTGCACCATGTGTACCGAGATCCGATCCGGTTTTTACTTATGCTATCTTGGTTACAATATTGTTCGCATAGATGCGGAGGTGGCCATTTCTGACGATTCATATTGGAAAAGTGCGGACTGAAAGCAACCATCCGCGCTTTCGAATGAAGGCTGTTCGTAGATCAGCACCTTTCCTTTCGCCAGTTCAAGGAAGTGGAGCGAAGGGTACCTCTATTCTATTAAGGGACGCATAAACCACACATGAAGTTTGCACTGCACAGGATTTATTTTAGAAACACACAATCGATTGAATGAACCCTTAATACCGCTCTTAATTAAAACCAATAAAGGGAGTGACGCGAAGGAACTCCACGGCGAGAGTCCCTTCGCTCACTAACCAATTCTTTATTTAGATTCCCGTGTTCCCGTACAATCAATCATCAATCAATACCTATTTGCTCTAGCTTTCCGCTCCTTATTGCTTATTTATAAAAGGCTAACAGCCGATATGCGATAAGGCGGCATTTATTGCCTTAAGTGATATCGCCGAATCTCTTCGCAGGTCATTCGCGCGCGTGGAATGGAATACTATAAAGACTGAGGCTCACCCTGCCTTTTAGACTCTTACGAAATTTCGTATAGTAAAGAGAAGGGATTCGTCTTGTAATTCTAAGAGCAGGTTGAAGCTTATTACTTAACCCCACCTTCCGTAGGCATCTTCGGGGCATAGCCCTGCTAATCAAATCTGTAATTGCACGCAGAAACCGAAAAGAATAACGAACCCATCAGGATTATAAGCCCTATAAAGTCGAAACAGTCTGAAGTAGCGGCACATAATAGTCAGAAAAAACGCCGTGCTGGGCCAAACTGGTATATATGGAAGAAAGCAACTCTACATTATCACCAGGTACGAATGTGTCGATGACGTCATATGCCCCCCTTTCCCTCTGTCAACGGGGACTCATTCTCAAACGAACGACCACTTTTCTTCCCAGGAAAAGCTAAATCAATCCTCCTTCTGTAATTTTGATAACCAGCTCGTCTCTGCAATACTGTCTAGATGTGTACCACATCGAAGAAGCTCTTTTAAGAATATTTCCCGAACTTCTTCAGTCAATTTTCCTACTTTATTATGCCGATTCCTCTAGCGGCTCAATCGTATGAGATCAATCCTTTCGGTTGAATGTCCTATGCTATGGCCTGACCCTCTTTACACAAATTCATCCTTTCAAATTCGCTCCATTCGAATGCCCCATACGATACGCATCCTCACTCACAGACTGTAATCCAAGCTGCACTTCGGGTTAGAGATAGAAAGCCGGTTATAGGGGCAAAGCGCTCTACGGACCGCTCATGGACGAAGCTTTGCGGGATTCCACTGGAAAATTGGAAATCCTATGTGTTAAGCATATAACTATCCTTAGTTCTTAGCCTGGATCCAACACGTAATCGACTCGAGGAGAAATGGCCCCTTCGGATCTATTATTCTATCGAATAGCCCTTTTTAAATTGTCGATTTCGGCCGGGCTCTAGAAAGATTGATTCCAAAACCACAACTGTACACCACCAAAAGAAAGGGCTATTTTTTCGCATATTTACAAGTTTCCCCCAGGAACCTACAAAGTATAAACCGGTGGAAACTAGATCCTCCTAGATCCTCGAAGCCTTTTCTTTTTCTTTTTTCTTCCACCCACAATACAAGATTGTAACTTACCTTTGACATTCCGCACCTGTGATCCTACTCACCAACCTTCTTTATGGAGGGGGCCAACCGATCTCACGACGATGAGTTATCCACATACTTCAATACGAGAGCAACTAAATAAAGCTCAGTTACAACTCACTTTGATCAAATAGCACTCAGGTATAGGATTTCCAGCGGAAAGGTAGCCCTGCCCGCTTCTTTACCCTTGTACGCACAAATCTAGCTCATAGCAAGCAGCACTGCCGAATTCAGTTACTTAGTACATAGATTTGAAAACAACTTAGCGCGGGAAGTCCCATATCTTGTCTTAGCCTCGCCTCACCTATTTCCCTCAAAACGAAATCAGAATGAGATAGAATTTCTTAGCTAGATCTGGGCTACCATGTTCCCTCAGACAAAAAAAATAATACCTAGACCTGCTGTCTGTACTCGCAAAGTAGGATCAAGCTTAGTCTACTAGAGACAGAGGAGAGCAAAAACAAAGTCAAAGGAGGAATCAATTTGATTTAGCATTTTAAGGCTGGTTGACAACATCCAATGTCTCCCACGAGGGTGCAAGAAAGTCGTATTTTTTTCTAGGCGGGGGTATAGCCATTTTTAAACACATTTGAGTTGGTGCTCACTTGTAGGAAGATTCCCCGCTCTGAAGTAAAGTATTTTTGGAGTTCCTTCAAAAGAGGTTGGGATTAGAGTTTCAATTGGATATGCTCTGGTAAAATCGTTACCGACTGATATACTGCCTGAGACAGGGCATGCTCTCCCTTCTGCGTATCGAGAGAAAGAAACTACTTCCGGAGGGCACGAAAAGCTTTCTTTTTTGGGGGTCAACAGAGAAATTCATACGAAAAGGTAAAGGCCTTACTCTATTCCTTAACAGGAATAGCGGCCTTAGAGCTACAACTAACACTTATCTTAATCTTGTACAAACAAGATTAAGTAGGAGTCTAGAACTTCAAACCCTAATAGAAGCAAGAGGCTCCCCTTATTCTATTCCTTCCTGAAGTCAGGAATAGCGGGGAGGATTAGCTACAAGCTACAATAACTACAAGCAACAAGAAAAGGTAAAGGCCTTACTCTATTCCTTTCTAAGGTCAGGAATAGCGGCCTTCCGGGAAGGAAGGGAATGGTTTCCCTTCCCCCGAACCCCCATCCCTTCCTCTAAGGACTCCCCTTACTCCATTTCCTTTAGAAATGGCGGGGAGGTTAGAGTTTGATCGCTCCGGAACTTGCTGGGAATCTCTCAACTTGTAAGTGGTAGAAATGAAAAATGTTGGACTCTGTTGCAGGTTTTGGTTGATTAAAGAATCCTCTCGTGTATATTAGTCAAAGATGTGACTTTCACAGGTTCGATTGCTCTTTGACTGGTGTGCCTGAGAATGTGATTGATAAATGGGCTTTTGAAACTCGATTTGTCGCAACAAGAGGTATTGTCTCCGCCTTTTCAAGTAGGGATCATCTCTCAAGTGTTATGATCCTCCATTGCTCCTCGGTAGTGGCCTAAGGCTCAATGCAATGATTGATCTTCTGCGCTAAGGCTAGTATCTCATCCCATCTTTCATCTTATTGCTTCGAGCTCTTTTCGGAAAAGTGTCAAAGTGTAACCTGTTGCTCCTTGATTTCACATAAACAACTGAGTGCCGACAAGAAGCCCTTTTTTTAAAGGAGTGACGGTTTGAAGATGCTATTCTAGTTGGAGAAAAAGACTCTGCAAATACATCAGCTTAGCCTGAAATAGACTTTTCTTTTGCCGTGGAACCACGCTGCAGCGTCAGGCCTTTAAAATAAACAGTGATTGGTTGAATCAGATTCTAAATAATGAGGATTTATTTGTATCATATGGCTATCTCATGCCAAAATTTCTAGCCTCTATAAATCTAAAAGACGTATTCCCCTTACTTAGGGAGTTTTATATGAAGGATAATGTAATTAATAATATCTATAGCTTTAACGAGATGTTAAATACTTTATCTAAGAATTTGCAGTTCCTTTCGATGGGGATTGAGTTGGAGTCCCTGTCTCCGTATTCCACGTAACAGTAGTCCTGGTATCAATAGGTGAAGTCCCCGTATCGCTATTCCGCTTTCCACCAGTCTTCATACCAGTCCCCGGTTAATACTTATAGTAGTAGTCTCTGGGATAGCAGATTCTCTTCTCGGGTAAGCGAGTAGGCAAGACAGTGTAAGATAGATTGAGAATATAGAGCATATGTACAGCTGAGTTCTGTTCCAGCCATTGGGATAGATGCAGTTGGAGTGGTCCTCTAGGCAATAGGGCGAGAACAGCAAGACGACCGGGATCAGATCGGGCTTTAGCGGCTTGAACCCTCGGATCACTTGACTCACTGTACACTTTGTGTGAGTTCACGCTCCACTGATTCAACAAGTACAAGCCTATAACAAAGGCCTTAAAAAGGTTAGTAGCAGCTACCTCACTAACTGATAAGGATGCAGCTTCAGAAGCAGAAAAACAAGATACTAGCTTATTGCTTCACTTGCCTAAGAATTTCTCTGAAGAAGGCAAGGATAGAGGACCCGTATTCTTACTCCTCGGCAGCCAAAGGGGCACCCATTTGCATCTGAAAAGCGATACAGTCTGACCCTCCCCTTGCTTTCGGGCTAGGAAAAAAGACTCTCACCTCAACATCATCCTACGAACATTGATTGAATAAATCCTCCTCTATCTGTTGCGGGTCAAGGGCTCCTTCTCCCTCCCCTTCTTCAAACTCCGATTCGTATTTTTCATAGAGAAATCTCTGATCAAGGATAGAACAAGATCCGTTTTGCATAGTTAGACCTTTCATTGATAGGAATGCAGGTAAAATACCTGCACTTGGCATTCCAGACTTTTTTGCACAAGAGTCGAATTATCCGCCGATCCCGGGGATGGGAACAGTCAGATGAGACCTGCTAGTTAGGTTCAATCCCGATGAAAGGGGGATCTTTAGGAACAAAGTGTGGCGAATCAAGAGGAATGAGCTACCTTTGATACGGACGGATTATCCCCCACCGATGAAAAAGGCTAATCTAGAGGGACAGGCGAAAACTCCGCTGCTCCCCCCAGAGGTTCATCATGCAGAAAGATGCAACAGGAAGGCAGGAGGGATTGAATCGGGTCGAGTAGGGGAATCGGAAGCAAGCGACCAGAAAGGGCGGAATACTGGACTCGCCCTTGGACGAGACGCATGGGCGGAAGAAGGAGATCGGTACTCTTTTTCCCGCCCCCAGACAGATCAGTTGATGGATAGAGGTTCATCTTGCGTCGAATATGCTGAAATTGCATAAATCAAATTTCTCCCTTTACTCGAGGGAAAGCTCCTTTTGGTCTAAGTTCTTCGACTTGCATGTTGTTAAGCATATATCTTATTCTCTCTCTCTGTATACGCCATTTTCTCTCTATATTCAATTTTTTCTCTTATCTTAGATGATTGAACTTCTTTTCTCGACCAGCGGGATAGGAAGGGAAGAGATTGCTTGCTTGCGACAAGTAAGTGAAAACTGAACTTGCTCTACCACCTTACGAGGATGTTAAAACGGAACAAGCTCTCCCACATGGGCTAGTAAGATCAAACTTTTCTAGCCCTCTTTCAGATAGCACACCCGGATGCCTAACATCTTCGTCATTCATTGAATGATAAATAACTACAAGTGACGGAGATAGGCGATTTAAATAACGGAAAATCCAATATTTAAAAATTGTATCGAGAATGACTGGAAAAGTGGAAACAAGACCAGATATAATTTGATCATTATGAACAAATCCAAAATCTTTGTAGACAGAGCCAATCATTAGTTCCCAGCCGTGTGGTGAATGGAATCCGATACATAAATCAGTTAAGAGCAAAGCAAGGATCCCCTTCAGTAAGTAGGCCGCAAGCCGCGCTCGATGTGCAAGGTCTAGCACAAGCGCTTCACACATTACCTCCAGGGGCTAGACCCCGATCTTCGCCAGTCCAGGAACCTCTCCAAACGGGATACGTTCCACCCGTAGTCTCGGAAAACCTCTTGCAAATCAGCCAGGTTTCACCTCCCAACCCACGCCGGGTTATGTTCCTCAGCCCCAACCAGGGTCTTATCAGCCTTCTTGGAGGCATGCCAACAAGGTCTCACGATGAGCCACTCGCTTAGACTTCGGTGCGGGGATCAACACCCTTCCTAAATAAAGGGCTGTCAGTCCTATCTGATTTGGCAGGGAATAAAAGGTCGGTGGCAACATCGGAATGCCTTATATAAGACTTTAAGCGCACCTGAACTACCCATAATAGGACCGGACTAGGGATAAACTATCCCACACCGGAGGAACGGAAACACCCCTTTAACAAGCAAGCTACGCACCTTTGAGTTCCCGGGGTGAGGATGGTCGTAGATCAGGCTAGTTCCCGAGTAAGTAGCTAAAGCAAGAGGGCAATCAAGCGTAGGTACGCTAAGTTTACTTTATTGAGTAACGAGATCAGTCTCTAGTCTGGGAAAACCTGCTCTTCGATATTGTACTCTATATTTGACGATCTCTCTTTGTCCCAAGATCAAAGCAAGAAACAGAGCTAATGATAACTACCCTTTTCAGGCCGATGGGGTTGACGGCAAGCAATGGTATACGGGGTGGAAAGCAAAGTCAACGGCATTTGAGGCAACGGAGAAATGAAAAAGGAAAAGATTCCAACCATAGGGATTGAAAACCGCTTTTAGGGAAGCAACAATAAAGATAACAAGAAAATTCCGCATCGGCTTAGCTTAGCGTCTGATCGTTTTCTACCTGAATCTACGATTGTGAAATTGGACCATCTGTCTTTGTCCCAGCCGGTAGAATGACATCAAAAACACAGACGGGGCCAAAGCAGTTCAGAATCTTCCTTTTCAGGCGGAAGGCACACAAGAAGGAGAAAGAACATCCTCACTCAAAAGACGAGACTTGGATCGAGGATCCACGCCTTCCCTTACGGAAAGGTCCGCTCCAACCACCGCTCATGGAATTGTTGAATTCATTTCCTCTGCCCTACCTGACTCACCGGCATCGGGCTCTCGCTTGTCAGTTTGGCTTTGAATTGTCAAATCCCCTCTCTCTCCTTCTTCCTTGCCGGCTATAGAGCCACGGAAGAGTTAAAGGCAGATACTTCAGTTGCTTATTCGCAGGCCTATGATTCGTCTGCTTCTTCAAATGTTGATTCTACAGTGCCAACTTCTGTTCCAGAATCAGTCCCTGGAACAACTGGAAGAGAAACTACAACCTCTGCTGCATCCTCTACTGATGTAGAATTCTATAGTTCTAGAATCACAGACAGCTTTTGGCTAATGGTTATGAAAATCAAATTGCCTTTCATCGATCGAAAGATGCTCTAGACCCGCCCACCGCTCCTCTCTGGAACTATCGCAAAACGTTCTCTCCACCGCCGCCCAACCTCTCTGAATGAAGAGGAGACTCTTTGCCCATAGGGTCACAAGGGTGCAAGCAACTAGTGAAGCCTGAGCATTCATCTCAATCTCAAATCAAAGAGCGGCTATTCACCATCTGCCCTAAGAAGCTGCTTGAAACTGTCCTAGAATCCCTACTCGCCCATGTCGGGATTCAACCTAAGGCTTGTTCGAAATCCGAATGAATGGGCTCATGGTGCGGCATACTTGTTTACAATTGATCCCATGGTCAAAGAAAGGAAGTTGACTGATGCTACTCCGGTGACTAAACCCCGTAGGTTAGGCTACTATTGAGATTCTTCCATTATTAAGCCATAATAGTCATACCCCAAAGGAAGAACTAGTGTTTAGATCGTCTGTTTCACTCTTCTCTGAGTCCCTTCAACATAGGTAGCGCTCACAGCGAGATAGGCAGCTCAGCCCTTAAAGAACATGCAATCGGAGGTGACGGAACGGAACTAAAGAAACAGCTGCGTCCAAGGGTGGACGAAAAGCACCGACGACGAGGGGAGCAAAAGACATACCCAGCGAACTTCCTAAATTATTCTTATCGTTACTTTGGGGGAAGTCACCTTCAAGGTCTCATATTGTTCGAATCCAATTCGTGAGATGGCAGTCATCTTTAGCCGATCATGCTAAGGTAAGCAGAGATCTTCCGATACCACTCATTCCACCAATGGAGATAGAAGATGTCCTCTTCTACGCTTGGGAAAGGGATCGAACGAGAAGCTTTGGCATGAAGTACGCGTGGGAGGGAGAAGGACTGCTGAACATGGATGGTGCGAACGAGAGTCGAACTCGCATCTCTCTCTTTTCCTGTTAGTTCGGA
The DNA here is from genome assembly GCA_037974665.1 of Ehretia macrophylla. Lineage (NCBI taxonomy): Eukaryota > Viridiplantae > Streptophyta > Magnoliopsida > Boraginales > Ehretiaceae > Ehretia > Ehretia macrophylla. The sequence continues at coordinate 29,438,084 of CM075768.1, read as the reverse complement.
AAGCAAGAAAGCTATCTTCATTGACCATAAGGCATATCTTTTTACACCAATTACTGGCCCCTCTACTGAAAGAATCAGAGTTTCAGTTTCGACTTTTGCTTCTTCAGTCAGATTGGAATTTATGCCCTCTGCTATCCCGGCTGTCTTAGACCCATTTCAGGTCACACAAGGCAAAGCTCCTGGGAGAGGTTTAAAGATGCTCGACCGATAGGGAGAGGACTACCTCACTTGACTAGAAAAGCAAAGGGTAGAACTCATCTCTCTTATCTATGAGAATTCTTGTCTCACTTTCTCTAGGGCATTTGAACAGACATGACCCGACCATTCTACTTTCTTTGGGTTTTCGGCGGGATGGCATTGAAGGTGACGGAGTGAAACCGCCCTGCCTGAAGGGCTTAAGGGAATTGAATTGCAGGAAGGTCCAGCAGGTCAGGTAGTCCAGGAAGTCTTCTAACTGCTTGATGGCTTCTAGCTGGTACAACCCCCTCTCTCCTAATCTCGTCTATAAGAGCAGGTTTTATCCCATCAGATTTAGAAATTTATACCCTTCATGATCTGACTAAGATTATCGGCATCATAGTTTTTCATACCAAGAGCCTCCAGCTGATCACAAAGGTTCTTCACCTTAATACAGTAACAAGAATCAAACTACCCCGCTTCAGGCCATGTTGTTCAGTCTCCAGGCACTGACGCTTACTTGCGGGCGCATGTTCATTAACTTCCCTCAAAGTACGCCATGCCTTTCTTGGGTCTGTAATGCCCCCATATAATATATATGGAGGCGCATCTTATCAGCTACAGACTCCTTAACTTCGGTTGAACAAATAAGGTTCAATCTTGTGAAAGCGTAGCGTAGGCGAAACCTGGCAGCCCGCCCAGAGTTTGACCTTCTCCGGTCCTGGAAGGAAGCCCTACTTTCCTTCCTTCCCCCAGCAGGCAACAACACTGGGAGGAAGACGATCAGGATCTCACGTATGGCAGCTCTTGGAACAAACTCCGAATCCAAGAGGTACCTACCTAGAAAAAAAAAGGAAAATCACCACTCACTGGTGAAAGAGGAGAGAGAAAGGACCAATTGAAGTCCCCGGTGACCAACCATGGTCCCTGGATGCGTTTAGACACTTTCTTTAGCTGCTCCCAAAGACATCTCCTCTCAGATATCAGGTTTGAGGCCTTTTATCTCGTCCAAGGCAGAAAAAAATGTTTATCTGTCTCCGCAGCTAGAAGATAAAGCCTGATCAGATCTCTGTATGTCGTTAATGTCATAGTTATATTCTAGATCAGCCAAATTATGTTGTTCCCGGCTTCATTCTTCGCAGTAATGGCTTTACTAAAAACCTTTCCCAAGCATCTGGTAATTCTGGCCGCCTTTCCACTCCTCACTTTGGTTTCCACCAAGCCAATCAAATCTGCCTCTTGTGCTATTATATAATCTTTGGCCTCTCTCTGCTTCTCGAAAGCGGCAAACGTGGGCCAGGTAACGACGTCTGGGCTTATGGTTCATGGTCATTTCTCTTCTCAGTAAATGGTCTATCTTATAGAATAGAAAGAAAAGTCCATTCCCGGTCGAGCATCTTCAAACCTCTCCTTATCAGTCGACTTACTTCATACCTTTACTCGCGGGAATCGAGTACTTCTTAAGCGGGAAGTCAGGTTTAGTAGAAGGGTAGAATCCAGTAGGCTTAGAATCTTTGTTAGCAGTAACGGGCGATGGCGAAGGTTTTTGCCCGTGGGCGATCTAATCATAGGAATGATAATAGGATAGGGCGGTCAATTAGTCCGGTGGCGACATTCAGAATAGCTTCTAATATGTTCTGGTCTTGATACTAGGTTTGGTGGGTTTACAACGGAGAACTGGCTAACGAAGCCTTTAGTACTGACCCCTAGTACGTACTCTTTCGAAGTCCTCATAGTTGAACTATTCAATCCGCAAGATGGTTTCCGGGCAGCGATTTGTACTGCGACGTCGCAGTACAAATCTAACATAAAGGGAGACCTAGTTGCTAACTTAACCTTAAGGAGCTTTGCAGCACCTCGCCCTTTAGAGATAGGGGCGAAACAAAAAGTATTCAAAAAAGGCGCCGGAGGCCTCAAACTCATCCGGAGTTGGAGAATTCAAAAAAACACTTTCTCAAGAGGAATGCATCAACAAAACTGCCCTTCCATATAGATCGTCGTGGTTTGTCAATAGATTCCTAGCTTACTCCTCTTCCTATTGATCTTGATTAGTTCCTAGTTTTTTTTGTTGAGAGTTATCTTTCTGGACCGGACCCTTTTTTAGACCGTCTCCTGAAACACCTGCTTATCCTGCATGTGCTTTCGGGGCCCCCACTCATTCAATCACTTGCTTGTGATTGCAGCCATTCCCCGAAAAGGGAGAGGCGAGGTTTGAAGATGCTCGACCGATAGGGATAGGAATGGAGACGCTCCCGTTCAGTTCATGTGACGAACCGAACATCGTTAGGTCCCGAATTCTGCGAACCACCGGATCTAGATCAAGATCTGAATCTGATTTATCCAATTGAAAAAGGGGAGTCTGAAGTACCTACAGAGCAAGACTTTGAGCATAAGGTAATCTCAAAAGATCTTCTTCATTATTACTTAAAGGCTAATGTACCTGAGAACATAAGCAAGAAGATGATGAAAACTTGGGCACTTTTCTTTTTCCTTCCTTATTAAGTCCAGGGACGACCCCTATGTTTTTTCGTGGAGCGCAGAATTTTCCTTAATCGGCGAGAGTATATACAATCTATTCCACTGGCAAGAGCATGATTGAGGGCTTTATACTGTAGTCTCTAACTCTTCGGCTCTACCTCCAGCCCCTTCATATTCCGTATCCTGCTGCTTCTTTGCTTGCTTTTCTCGATCAAGCATTCCTGTGCTTAGCAAAGAGGTAGTAGCATTTAGGGTGGCAAGAATTTCATTTTCCGGATAAGCCGACGCAGCTCTTGCTTGCTGTCTGTATGTGGTAGGGCCTGGTCAACTGCCCGGCCACCTCTTTAGCTCATCTCTTGTCAACGCTAGAACTTTGGAATATTTAATAAATGATGCCATTCCCGACTCGCGAAGTGAAGCTCAATCTCTATTCATTAATTCAGCGCTAAGATGTAGAACTGAATCGTATATGGGTCAAGTTCAATCTGGAATTCTCTTTTTTATATTGCAATCCTTCTTAGTGAAAAATGACTCTAAATACTATGTAGGGGAATGAATGAACTATGGGGACTCAATAAAAGACATTATCTGAGACTTAGGAAATGAAACTTCCAGGTGTCACAAATTGGAATTCTTCGACCCTTCCCCTAACATCGGGGGATCGGGGGAATGGAATGCTTAAACCTTGCTTTCCCCCGAGGATCCCTCAATACTCAATGCTTCATCAATACGCGAGGTAGCCCATATATAGTTAAAGTACCGGTACACCGCATCCATCCCTTAGGGCGTTTTATTTAACCTTTCTCGTTGCTCACTACAACCGCAGAAAGACTCTTGCCTAAGCCGATAGCAGCGCCTGCTCCTAGTTCTCTAGCTGCCTTAGCGCATCAACTACTTGGCTCAGGGGCTACGAAAAGAATTGATTCTAGACCATCCTCATTCCCCTTTTATTCGCCTCGACGTCTCCCAAACCTCTGGGGTTTGTTTTGTTTAAAGATCCTGTGCTCCGTTATAGGCTCATACTTCCTCGCTCTTAGCAGCGATATGCCATCAAGCAGTTCTAATCCTTCCTGGCCTACCTTTACCGCTTCAATCGACTGCTTTGAATTGAAAGACCTTCCGCGGCGCCTTTCGCCTAATGGCTCTTATTAAAATCCTTGAGTTGAGAACAAACTAAAAGCAACCCCCTTGCAGATCTCATGTTGCAGACTGAGATAGCGATACCAAGCCTAGCTTGAAAGAGATCGATCACAGGCATGTGGTGAAGCATAGCGAAAGAAAGATAGGATTAGTGAGGTTTGAAGATGCTCGACCGATAGGGAGAGGAATGGAAGTAGTACGAGAAGCTAGATGTAGAAAGAAATACTGGGGTTATGAGCCTGAATGGCGGGGAGAAGAAACGGCCTATTCCAAAGAGGGATGTCGGTTCGGCGTCATAGACCTCGGATTGTTTCCCTGACATGTGATCCTAGCTCAGAGAAACTGGCTTTCTCACCTTTGGAAGCAGCTCGTAGAATAGGTCTGGCAGCTTTCTTGACTGACCCGCTGTCACATCTCGAATCGGTACAGCCATTCTCTTGGAACACCTTCCTCACAGGACTCTCAGCATGCTACCAGTCCGATCTAGCTGCCCGGTAGACCAAATCAAGTAGATAGTGAGGCCTGTCACTGGTTGAGGAAAGAAGACGACAAGCTAGTTACGTTTCAGGCAGTTCGGGTTTGGATGAATCTGATTAACTTAATGAACCACCAGCAGCTGACTCTGGGCATTGAGTCCTTACTCCTTCCGGCAACAGCGCTTACTTCTATGACACCACCCCCGGTACCGGTTAGGAGAGCTGCTTTTTGCCTACTTCTCTTCCTGAAAGCATTTCCTAAATGCGAGGGGTTTGACAGATGACCGGCGATCATGTTGGGCGAAAGGTAGTTGTAGAGGAGCGGCTGTGAAAGGGCGATTCCCCCCTTTCCATTGAAGTAGGGAGGGCCTCCTTCCCCACCATTCCGGCCTATTATTGATAGGGATTTTACCGATGCTGAAGGTAGCTTGCTTACCAAGCCACCCACTTGAGAAGGGAGTCGCCAGAAAGAAGCGACGAGGAAGCGAAACTGTCTACGAAGCTTTGCTTCTCCCCCTGTAGTCATAATACTCGGCTCGTCGCTACTTTGATTCAAAAGGTAACCGACAGTTCCCGACTTTCCCCGCTTTCCGAAACCGTAACCATTTGTCATTCCGATTACTTCATCCATAAAATGGATTATTTCAAAATAGCGATACGCTCTAAAAAAAAGTCAAGGATAAGCTTCCATTCTAGAAGCGGTAGCTTCCCGCCTCCTTCGGTGAGAAGTTCCCTTCCATTTTCTAAAATGCCTGATTGGTCTGCTCAGCAAACGTACAAAGTGGACCGCAGTTTGGCTGACCCTATTCTTCCCATTCGGGTTGGGTTGACCCAGAAGTACAGTAAGAAGGAATGGAACCACTGGAGAGTCGGCTGCAGTTCACACTTGGGCAAAGACGACTGACTTTGGAAGCGGAACACGAACCGATTTCCGCTATTCCGGATTCTTATTGAGCGTAGCGAAATCAAGGTTTATGATAAAGTCAGCGAAGTTTCTATGGTGTTCTACCTTTGCCTAGTCTCGGTCCACAGTGGAAGGCTCCGCACCTGAGCCTCGTTAGACTCAACTGAAGTGTAAGGTGTAAGTGAAGAGAATAGAAGAGATGAAGTCCGTCCCTTGTTCGATTCCGCTGCTACCGAGTTCAAGGATCTACGGCCACAGACTCCCAATGGCAGAAAAAAGGCAAGCCCGACTGGACTAGAGTTGTTGAATGAAAAAAGGCTCGCCGCCGCGCACCATATCAGGCCTACCAACGACGGCAAAGAAAAGACTTCGGGAGCAACGTCTCCGAACGCACCTTCCAAGTAGGGGA
>CM075768.1:29415000-29427500 GCA_037974665.1 Ehretia macrophylla | reverse complement strand
CGAGGATTGGAGAGGAGAGGTGGAAGAAAAGGCTCGGGATGGATTTAGGAGTCTTTGTGCGAGCCGTATGCGGTGAGAGCAACTTATTCTTCATAGGGGAGTTCGATATCAAGAGTATTAGACCCAAGGCCGTCAAGAGCCAGGCGTTCTATGACCTCATAATCAACTTTTTGATTTAGTGAAAATCGAACTAACAATCAACTAGGCAATCCAGCTGACATTGAAAGCAGATGCCATAAAGATGGAAAGCGATTTGGCTTAAGGGAATGAAGGAACCCTAGGTCTCGGGAAGGAAGAATTTCACTAAGTTAAGGAAGGCAATGCATCGCCCGTTACTGCTAACAAAGATTCTAAGCCTACTGGATTCTACCCTTCGGCCGGATGCTATATTTTTTCCGGGGTCTCGTTCATGCGGCGATGAAATTGGAAGACCAATGAAGAATCCCAACCCACCAGATTCGTTCGTCAGCTTTCTATGCCCCTTTGTATAGGTTGGGCGAATCCACCGACTCACGTCGAATACGAACGCCTCTCTCGACAAACTAGCCCACGTCTTTCTATCGGCTTTGGGGCGAAGTCAGCTGCTTAACTTTACAAATATAGGTTAGGGTAGGTATGACTAATCAATAATCTAATCTCAATAACAAAATTTCACATCCTAACATTCCAAGATGTGACTCACTGCCCGAAAAGCTCTTTTTTTATGCTAGTAGTGGTGGATAATAGATTGATTGCGAAGGAGCGGAGCAGCTCGACCAGAGGGCATCGGGAATAGAGCTGGAAAAGACGGAGAGTGGAAAGGCTGGTTGTTTTGCAAGATCTCGCTTTCAGTTCGTAGAGTGGATCAAACAAACATGTGTTCAGCTTGATTCGTTGGTGCAGTCACTTCGTCATCTTATGATTTGAAACTCGATTCCAAACAAGGACTTGATTAGCTCCTATTAGACGTTAATGTCCGAGTTCGTAACTCCTTGATGACTTTCTTACCTTAATTAACAGATAGCTGTAGTAATAAGGCTTCTTCAAGGAAAAGAGAAGAGGCAGATTCAATCCCAACAGTTCCCATCTTTGGTGTGTTAAGCGGAAGAGGGGGCAGGGCTTTAATGCCCATTCCCTAGCCAACTATCTTTCCTTCTAAGACTGATAAGACTGTTCCCATTAAGGCAATGCAATTATTAATGTCCGATCAATAGCAATAGTGCTGTGGCACTTCTTCTGTGTGAAACCTTTGATTTATGGCATAACACCGGTAGAGCGTAACAAAATATTATGGCCTAAGGGCCAGTGGTACGATAAACTCGGCCAAAACATGACAACCGAAGGGCTCGGCATGCAGAATCCTATCCTATCCGAGTGAGTTTACCCCTTGCACTTCCCAACTACGAGTTCCTTTTATAGAGCTCCCTAGCCATTTTCTTGAAGAATCATCATTCAAGTCGTATGACATTCGTATGGGGTTTGGTTTTCGCTTTCTTCCTGGTCAGTCTGAGTTCTTACTTCAAGAATTGAAGTTCCCTGAATCCTTTGATAGGTTTTCTTTTTTAAGTAATTCACTTGGTTTATCATATAATAGAAGACCTCTTTCTGAGTTCTTCTTGTTTCCTTATAGCAGTTCCGGTGCCGGTTTGCGTGGTTTGATCACCGAAAAGTGAAGTTCATAAAGAAGGAAGGTCTCACTCTGTTTTTACATGATACGCTACCAGATTGTCCCGATATCATGCTTGGGACTGGCTCTGATCCAGATATGATTAATGTGGTTATGCTGAACGGCCATCGCCCCGGGTGGTGAGCGTTCAAACAAGATTTAGCGGATACTGGGATAAATCCACAGTAAGACCACGAACCTTGAATCTCTTAGCAAACTCGGCAGAGCCCGTATGGGAGATCAGGGACTTTTGATAGGATATATCAACCCCAAGATCCCCCAGAGCGGAGCTATACACCAAGGCCACCTTCTCATCTGCAATCACAACATTGTCCCCAGGACAATGTAATCCTGGAAGAGTCGACCCGGATATACCAGTTCTGCCGCCCACCACACGAGTATGTGGTGGGAGAAGGCAAAGAGAGGCCACGAAGCATAATAGCCAAGGGGCTGACCGGCAACAAATGAGACAGTGGTAAACCGCTTTACAAACGGTACCTCGAACTTATTCATAGCTAGAGTGGAATTCACTAGATGCGAAAGATCGATCAAAAAGGAAGCACATGACCCTAAACAAGAAGTACAATGGCCACCGATCAGTGGCTGACTTCAAGTCATAGGAGTAACATGTCTGCCTGCCTGTCAACCGGTCAAGAGGCTTTGCTTTGCCAGTATGGAGCCGGGTTCTTCAGTATAGCATGTCGCATTCCAGATTCAATCAAAGACAAGTTCTACCAAGGCCAGGATCTGAAAGAGAAGATTCACTTTCCGAAATGCGCCCATTCCTATGGCCATTCCTTTAATACTTCTGGCTCTCGGGAGTCTCTTTGTAGGATACTTGGCCAAAGTGTGACCTGTTAGCCCATAAGTAAGTACTGTGACGAAGCGGCTCTTGCTCACCCGACACGATCGTACGAGGTCACAATTCACCCAACACGATCATCCGGGGTGAACAAGAATTGGGGATCGGATGCGGGCGAAATTCCCGCCAAAGGCTGAGATGTTCAGTCGACTCCCTCCCCCTTTGTGGGGGTCCGGACCCCTACGAGTGAGCAGAAAAGGGAGGAGGAAAGAGGCCCTGGTGAACCGTCATAATTAGTGAACAAGTGTAAGCTTCGCTGCCCGACAGTATGGAGTACTGACCACACCGAGGGACAGGCCCTGAAGCGAAGGACGGGAACGAGCGGAATCAATGTGTTCCAATTTCTGGCCTTGCACCGACCATCCAATGGACCTTTAGGAGGTATCAGAGCGGAGTTTTGGGTAAATCCCTTTCGATTTCTGCTAATTCTCTTCTTGTTGTACCATGTCCAAAGCGTGACGGACCTGCCATACTCTAATTAAGAATCTCAGTTCCCAGGCTATTAATGAAGAGGAGAAGCAAAATCGATCATAACAGCACTTCCAATAGTGGAATTGGAATCAAGGGATGTGGAATCGACGGATTCTTTAACTCAGGCTTCAGGGGAAGGACTAATCAGAGCTTAGTAGAAAGACTAATGGGCGAAGCGCTTAGTTGTTAGTTGAAAGAAACTGGGCCTAACACCATAGAAGGAGGATTGCTTATATAATAACCCATACGTAGACGAAAGTAGCATTCAGGCATCGGTGGAAGCGCTAAGCGAAAAAAGTGAAAAAGCTTTGAAGCCGATCGAACACAACGAGAGTAGCGGATTAGCGGCTGATCTTCTACCTGATCTATCCCTTCCCTGCGAAGTCCTTTTTCGAGTTCTATCTCGACATCCACATGGGTTTGAACCTCGTGCTCGAAGCGAAGAGTGTCGGGGACCGTTTGGTTTCGATAGCCCCATCTGTCCGCGAGCTTCGCGCGGAGCTGTAACGTGCGCGCCTCTTCCTCCAGCAGAGGCTGGTCTAGTTCATCCCAAAGGAGGTCCTGGGGAATTTCCGGGGCTCCATGCGGGAAGGGTACCGAAGATGATGCCTCCCCCGAAGTCCCACGGGGCAACATATCAGTCTCCGTTTGGACCATATGAAAAAGAATCCAAAGGAAACTCCCAAACACCCACGATGAGCCACATAAGCCCGGAAAAACCCAGAGGAGCAGCCTTCGTATAGCTTGGCATTCCCAGCGCTGGATTAGGATTTGCCAAGTGGTGAAGTAGGCACGGGTATCAACGTCTAAGCCCACAGTAAACATATGATGAGCCCAAACAAGAAATCCAAGAACACCTATACTGATCATGGCATAAACCATGCCTAGATACCCGAAGACCGGTTTTCCCGAAAAAGTAGAAACGATATGACGAACTCCGAGTATAGGTTTTTATCCCTCTACCCTGGGTCAAGGACCTAATTCTATATAATAGGATTTTTTCCATTGAAATAATCAGACGATTAAGAAACTCTCCGATCGGAGATGTACGCGTCGTCTGACGAATGGCATAGTCCAACACTTGTTGATGATCACCTACTTCCATCATGGGCTTTCACTCACGGTCATAAATAGGCATCTCTCTCAAAGATGACTCCCACTTAAGTAATACTCCAACACTAGCTTCTGGAACACACCTACAACTATTTCCTAAATGCTATGCTTTCTGGGCTAAAGACTCGATAAAAGCAAAGATAAAAGCAGGGATTGACAGAACTAAAAGCGCACATGCATGAGCATGAGATTGATGCCCTGATGGCTGGAAGACGAATTCTCCTTCATACCCCCGATCTGGCTGGTTCTATTTTCATGCTTCATGTTGTCGCCTTCGAAATCGATGCTTAAGTCGATCCACTTGCATTGGTGGTCTCTCTCTTCCCTCATCGCATGCGCTTCGCTTCGACCAGGGTGCTTTTAAGCTGGCTTCTTTCTTTGATTGTCCGGTAGAGTAGATTCCTTCCCTCGATCTGGTCGTCTGTAACAATCAGATCTTTCACTTTCTTATATAAAGCTACTTTGGTGCAGGACAAAGAGGAGTGGAGCAGACTCATGCCTTAGCCACTTGGCTACGGTTCCGGCCTAGAAATAGTGAAATCTATTTTCATTGACCAAGCCTGAATGGGCTGCTCCTGCTCTTGGTCCCCAGGGAAAATGGGGTGACAAAGAGATGCTGCTTCACCTGGGTTGGTTGGCTTGGTCCAACCAAGAAAGGCATGGGAGTCTTTGGGCATTGCTTGAGCTAAGTCAAGCTTGGACCGACTTAAGTCAAGACTGGCTATCTCTCTCTTTCTCTCTTTATACGCAATATCTTTATTTAAGTCGAAGACTGACTACTGATTTCTGCTCGTAGTTCCTCTCTTGTTAGTGTAGTGATACGGATACTCCTCTATGCGAATGTTATGGCTTTCAAAAGACGAGTAAGAGGCGACCGATCTGTCGATAACTGCCATAACCCATATATATCGGGAGGATACCGCACATAACCCACATACTTATCCTGCGGTGACAAAGCCCAGAGCAAAAATGAGGGGAAAATCCCCGGACAGAAGTAACAACAGCCATCTCGGCGGACAGACATAGCATTCCTCACAGGAGAATAACCTTTCTTTTCTTTACATCACTAACAGGGGAATACCCTTTAGCCCTTCCATATGAACTTGTAATATAACCTTAACTGGAAGATAAAGATACCCGCGGAAGAGGTGAGGTACTTCCATTCCACTAGCTTTCCCTCTCCTTTTAGTCGAGCTACTTTAGGACCATTTTACTTTGATATTCTCTTAACTTCAAATAAAAAATATGTATATATCTTATTCGAATCTTAAGATGATATTAATACCCTATTAATAGAATACTAACTAGTTAAGTAATACTCAGTAATACTAAGAAATATAAAACAGTCGAGCGTCTACGGACCTTTCCCTGCTTGCCCAAAAGAGATTGATGGCACTTGATCTAAAACCGACAGCAATGGAACAGAACTCTCAGGGAAATATAGCCCCGCCCTCGAAAAGAAAGAAAGATTCCGACTCCCCATAGGAAAACCAGAATCAAGCCCTAGATTCTATCTGGCATTAGGAAGAGCAAGTGCCTTCCATTTTTTCACCTTGGGGATCTTAGCCTGACCGGCCTAATGCACCCCTTGGGCCTTGATCGATCCCAGGAGCTCAAGACAAGAATAAGGAAGATGAATGCCAGCCCTCTTAAACTGAAACTATCCCACATACGATAAGGAGATGTATACGATAGCGCTGACTTGGAGGCACTATTTGTTCGGGAAGGAGACGCTTTACGAATAGGCCACTCTGATCAACAAAGTGCTTCAGTATCTACAGATGCAGTCCAAGCTTCAGGGGGCGCGTCATATGAAGTGAGTTTCAGTTCCTGCAACGGTTCGAGTTGGTGATCAAGTACAAGAAAAGAAGGGCCAACGACGGTTACAGATTTTCTGTCCCCTTTTTCTATTTTTAGTAAAGCGTCGCAACTGCTTTTTTATCACTTTATTAGACTTCAGGGACTTTACGGCGGAGTACTCGGAGGGACGTCGAAAGGCGTCTGGGAGAAGACGACCCGACTGCAGACGGCAGATGGCGAAGAGCCGGGGCAAAGACCCTCTTTATTGGCTAGCGGGGCATGCCCTTCATTAGTGGGTGTGCTGTCGACTATTGATTCAATTCCCGAAAACTTGACAAATGAAAGGGAAAGATAGTTGGCTAGGGAATGGACAGGGGGTCGTGGAAGTGTTTCGAGCTTTACTAATAGATAGGGGTGGCAAGCTTTAGAGAGTAGGGGCATCGGTTGAAGCAAAGGTGACAATGGCAAAGGGGGGGGGAGCTGGACACTAGTTGTGCTAGTGGAATGACCCAACTGGACCTAGTCAGCCCGAACCGTTTTGCGGTTCTAGAGGACCCTGAACAAGAAGAGGCAAAGATGCCAGATCTGGACACTGCTGAACCGGAAGAGATTGCTCAGGATGAGTGTCTGGGTAACAAAGCCGAGGAGGGTGTAGTCAAGGAGATAACTCCCGAGGAGAGTGATTTGGCCCATAGAAGCGAGGATCTGGAAGAGAGGGTTGATACTGGGTCAACTATGGCAGTGACTGAGGGGGACTTGTTCTGTGATAAACAAATGACTTCAAAGAAGAACCTCAGGGCAGCCAATCCTAAGAAAAGAGGTGAACCTGAGAAGAGCAGTAAGAGTAAGCGTTCAGGTACTGGTGCTATGACCTTAAAGGTGGAAGATCCTCCCCTGGTTCGAATCACCCTGAATGAAGAGTGGGCGAACAAAATGCAGAACATATCAGAGATGCCGAATGCTGCTATTCGGAGAATCTTTCCAGCGTACTCTCGTTGGTGCACACTCTGGACTTGTCATCTACAGAGCTAGCAGGTGCAAATCTGTTATCAATCTTTAGATTTACGTTGGTGACCGGCTTGCTGTCCCGTGATTTCCTCACTAGACAAAGAGTCGATCCTCCACTAATTCTGGTATGCCGACACGGCGATCTCCCCTATATGGGATCCCTCGTTACGGGGAACCCTATAGGTAGGGGAGGGCACCTTGGTATGACCTAAGGAGTGGACTGTCACTGAATTCCATCAAAATCCAATGAGCAACCCACCGAGGTTACAACAATCATGTTAGACTAAGAAGAGCCTTGGGATCCAGTCCCTTGGACAGACCGATGCTGCGCCTCATTAGACAGCAGCGAAACATACAACTCGATGTTAATCAAAGTTGGTACGCTCCCTCCCCTGGGAGGGCTGCCTCTCTGCTTCCCCTCACCTCCTGGGGGGTCCGGGGGCAAAACTCGCCGAAGCTGGAATTGCCCCAAAATCCCCAGGATGGAGCCGGGGTCTTCGAGTATAGCGTATAGAGAGCCTTGTTCGATTCCGCTGCTACCGAGTTCAAGGATCTACGGCCACAGACGCCCAGGTCATAATGGTTTTTGAAGCCAAGATGCCTGGACCAAGCACAAATATGCCCTCATGTCTGTGGTCAACCAGAGCCTTCTCCCCGTTCCCTCAGCGCCGTACGTAGTTATTTAGATATTCTGCATCTCTGCCTTCTAAACGACTGCAGGTCGATGGAGCTACTGTGAACGGTCTCTGGTTATATATGATATTATGCCGGCCGACTTCCTTCATTTAGAGCTGGACGTGTAATTGTAGCTTCCCCCGGAGGGCATGAGTTCCACGTGTAATAGCCCCGCAGGGCATAAAGCCCCGCAGGGCATAGAGTTTCCTTGTGTTAAGCAAATGACTACGGGAAAGAAAAAGGATAGATGACTGAAAATCCCGCTTAGAGATCGCAATTCTAGTAAGAGTAGGAGTTCCCATCCATCATCTCCGTCGAGGCCTCGTTTTACCTGCCAATTACGGTTGATTCGTCGGATTGAAAGCTCCATTAGATTCGGCAACTAAGGACGAGATTACCTGAGTATCGGCTTTGATGTCCCGAATGTTCTCTTTAATAGGGTCGCCTTGACCGGGCTCTTCACCGTAGAACTTTTACCCGTTCAACTGGAGCACAGCTATACTTTCATCGCTTTCACTAGAACGTCAGTCATAGGGGCACTTTTCTTTTTCCTTCCTTATTAAGTCCAGGGACGACCCCTATGTTTTTTCGTGGAGCGCAGAATTTTCCTTAATCGGCGAGAGTATATACAATCTATTCCACTGGCAAGAGCATGATTGAGGGCTTTATACTGTAGTCTCTAACTCTTCGGCTCTACCTCCAGCCCCTTCATATTCCGTATCCTGCTGCTTCTTTGCTTGCTTTTCTCGATCAAGCATTCCTGTGCTTAGCAAAGAGGTAGTAGCATTTAGGGTGGCAAGAATTTCATTTTCCGGATAAGCCGACGCAGCTCTTGCTTGCTGTCTGTATGTGGTAGGGCCTGGTCAACTGCCCGGCCACCTCTTTAGCTCATCTCTTGTCAACGCTAGAACTTTGGAATATTTAATAAATGATGCCATTCCCGACTCGCGAAGTGAAGCTCAATCTCTATTCATTAATTCAGCGCTAAGATGTAGAACTGAATCGTATATGGGTCAAGTTCAATCTGGAATTCTCTTTTTTATATTGCAATCCCAGCAGGAATCGCATACAAAAGTTCACAATAAGTATGCCAATCCACCGGTGAAGATAAAGGCACATCCTGAGAAAGAAACTCTAAAATGCTCGGCGAAGGGCCATAGAAGTGCACTTTTAAAGCGCATTAATCAGGCTGTGAAGGTCACAGGGGGGCTATGAGACCCGATTAAGCGTAGGAATTAGTGCTGGAAGCCCTAGTAGTAAGCAGAAAATGAAAAGTAGCCCCAAGCTTATTCATAAGCTCAAGATAGCCAAGATGGATGGAGTAGGGCTAGTCTAAGACAAGACAGACCCATCTATATTCTCCTGCTCGCGTTTACAAGGTTTCCCACTAACCTGATGACTTTCCTGCTTTAAAGCTGCCGTAAACTGGATCAATATCATATCGCACATGAAGGACACTCTTCGGGGAGTTTGCGCAAGATACTACTTACTTCCTTCCCTTAGTAAGCCTTCCGTCTAGTAAGGCATACTCTTATTGGTAATCCTGGAAGAGTCGACCCGGATATACCAGTTCTGCCGCCCACCACACGAGTATGTGGTGGGAGAAGGCAAAGAGAGGCCACGAAGCATAATAGCCAAGGGGCTGACCGGCAACAAATGAGACAGTGGTAAACCGCTTTACAAACGGTACCTCGAACTTATTCATAGCTAGAGTGGAATTCACTAGATGCGAAAGATCGATCAAAAAGGAAGCACATGACCCTAAACAAGAAGTACAATGGCCACCGATCAGTGGCTGACTTCAAGTCATAGGAGTAACATGTCTGCCTGCCTGTCAACCGGTCAAGAGGCTTTGCTTTGTCTGCCAAAAGGTGCCATCAGTAGGCAACCTTCGTAAGACAGCACAAAGCCACTCGTGAACAGGTCTAAGAAGACGCTGATTCACATAGTTCCCTATGGCGAATACACGTCGTTTTCCCGCCCCTTCTAGCGAGCAACCCAAACGTCCTGTGACGATCCGTTCATAGCCAACACCATGGGGAAGTACTGGGCCTACATAGGCCTGGTACCAATCCAACGACCAACCTGAGAACAGCTTATTAGCTGGGTCTAAGGCATATCGTGTATAGTGGTGCCAGAGGGTCCCTTGTGACCACTGTTGGCCGTACGCATGGACAAACTTCACCAAGAAAGTGAAGGCACCCATTTCATACGGGTAAACAGTGAAGCAAGACTTAGCTTTCGCTAAGACAGGATTGACGCCGTCCTTGATCAATTTCTTGGTCAATTGGGCGCAGGATTTGTTCCAAGTTGGTTCCCACGTTATCCCTTGATAAAGGGGAATACGATCTATCCAGGGGGTATACCGTGATATCTATCAAAGAAGGTAGCTTTTCAGCTATCCGATTGACCATCACGTCAGCTCGGTCCGCATCACGGACTGGTGAGGTCATTGGCTCAAATAAAGACTTATCAACCTTCTTCGCTACCAAGATAATTCTTGATAGAGAGAAGAAAGACAGCCAGCACTTGACCAATAGATCTGCAGTCTCATCCATGCTCGCTTGGATGGGACATTTCCCCTGTTAACTCTATTTTAGATCGGCGCTAACTCAGAATCAGAAGAATCAGAGGTGTAACCAGGCAATGAATATTGTGTACCTAAATTCCACTTAAGGACCAAAACAAGCGGAGGGAACCACAGATCCTGTTGAGGCAGAGGAAGAGGAATAGATGTCCGGCGAGCTTCCTCGATAAAGAAAGGAAAGCTGGTAGCCGCCCATGGCAGTCTTGTTTGCGGGTGTACGATCTAATCCTAATCCTATACCCGCAGGGAGGCGAAACTTCCTGTTGTTGAGGGGATTGAACTTCAAGCAGTAGGGATCGAAGCGAAGTCTGTTGCTCTTTGTTCTCTTCCGTCTTCGATCTATTCGACCTCCGGTCCGCTATGCCGCTTAGGCCTAGAAAACTCATCCGCTTGTCAATTCTTGGTGTAATACTCACTCGTAAATGATTGGTGTCAGAATTTTTCACTGATCAGGTGTGATCAGTCTCATCCGTGTAAGAATTAGGAATTCCTCTTCCAAGTCGTCCCAGAATGGGCGTTATGGCAAAGAACAAGAAGAAAACTAAAGGAGAAATTTGTCCAATAGTAACAAATGGTGCCTCCACAGGTTGACATCCGATCCAACCTAGTAGTAAGCGATCCGCCAAAAGCAACCAAAATATTCCTTGGTGAATCGGGCGAAAACTTGAACTACGTACATACATACTTTTAAAAAAAGGTAAAGCCAACAGACATATAAAAACTGGTGCTATTGCGGCTACACCTCCCGCTTTGTCAGGTATACTACGAAGAATGGCATGGATCGGTAGGAAATACCATTCCGGCACAATATGAGGCGGGGTGGGCATCGGATTAGCAGAGATTCATTCTCTTCATAAAAACTAGGAGGTAGAACCAATAAAGATTTCTTTTTCGATTCATCCCTGGCCTCATTCAAGAATAGTTTTTGATCCAATCCGTAGGAATCAATAGAAAAGGCAAATCCCTTATGATACACCAGATCCGGCTCGGTTATTGATAGAGTGAATAGATCTGCCATTTCTTGAAATCTCTCTTCTGATTCAAAATCGTGGTGTAAGGTGTATCCTCCCCTGTTCCGGTCATGGAATAGATGAAATAAATCCAAAAATCCATTTTCGTCTTTCTCCGCAATCAATCTTCTCATTTACGATCAACATCTTTTGGAGCCCTTCTTGAACGAATATATTTCTATGGAAAAATAGAACGTCTTGTAGAAGTCTTTGCTAAGGATTTTCAAGCCACCCTATGGTTGTTCAAGCTTGAAAAGAGGGGGAAAGGGATTCTTTTTTAAACAAACTTTCACGGATGAGGGAAGTCGCTGAGCCTTCTTTCTGTGAGGAAATCGCTAGATGCAAGGCTGCTCTTTCGCCTCATCCACTACTTTCCATTAAGTTATTTCACTGTCGATGTTCATGCAGCAGATGGAGGGAGAGATCAAACTGTTAGCTGTGCCATTAGAAGCCGTTTCCCACTTCTTGTTTGGGGAGAACAGCCAGTCAGAAGGTAGAGCCTTGACTTAGGGCGTTTAGGCTTTTGATTGAATCCGCGATAACTGATGTCAACATCGGCAAGTGGAGTTCGGGGGCGCGCCAACAATTTGGTGATTATAATGAGGAGTGCGATTATGCAACATGGCCACTGCTAATGATCAGTAAGGAGAAAAAGGAAACTGCGGTACTAGAAAGAGAACTCCTTTCTTCAACATCGTCCCTAGAGCAAGAAAAGAAGGACCTCTATCTGAGGAAGTCTTTCGATGAATTAAAAGGAACGAACTTATTGAAAGGGGACACCCCTTGGGAAACCTCTGAGGGAAGAGAATTGTGGCAGCTAAAGCTAGGCCCTCTGGGTGGCCGTTCTGATTAGGATGTGTTAGATGGACATTGGTCTGAGAACGACTAATGCCCTCGGCTCACTTGTGGTGCTTTCATTTTGGATTGCGTTGGGCATTCTTATTGGACTACTGGACTCGCGTGCGGTCCAACAATACAATCTATTCCATTAGCGCGCGTTAGCTAGGACCCTGAAAATCATGTTTGAGTCTATGTTCAAACCCACCCCCTACTTGATTTGACTAAGGCTGGAAAGAATGCCCGCCAAGTTCAGATAAGGGAATGCTTCCCCCAACCATTAAAGGAAAGGCTCGACGAAGGGAGGGAGATGCGGCGGGGGAAGGAAAAGGCTTTCGGAGATCGAGACGAGATTTTCTTTGTTTTTCATCGAAAACGAAGAAAGCCGAGGATGGCCTACGGTGCGTCTTATCTGAAGGGAACACGCTTTTTTGACCAAGCTGGATCGAAGACTCTTTTGGCATCAACCTTCTCCTAGAACCGGAACCTTGA
>CM075768.1:29407500-29410000 GCA_037974665.1 Ehretia macrophylla | reverse complement strand
TACTACTTATCCTATGCTTATCTGCTTGTAGCTCTTAGTTGTAATTCATTTGATTTGAATCCTTACTACACGAAGGAGGAATATAAGAGCAAGAGGGCTAACTACTATCCTGGTCTCCTATAAAGGCTTTGTTCCGTTAGGTCTTCTTGCCATATCGAAAAAGAGAGGGAGAAGGCGACCGAAGGGAGGAGTTGGATCCAGGCTAAGAACTAAGGATAGTTATATGCTTAACACATGCAAATCGTAGAAATACCACTCATAAGGACAGTGAGGTTTTGATCCCTATTATTAGCTTTTAGTGATCCAGTAGATGGAAAGCTAGCAGCAGTCTCAACTAGAGAAGTTAGAACTCTGATACAAGCATGCGTACCAACGAATACCAACAAGTGGAGTTAACGCTATATCTCATCCTTTCCTTAGTAGGGGTTATCCCTAAACAAAATACCGATTCAAGCCCCTTTACTAGGTTGGGCCAGTCTCACGATTCTCGATTTCGAAATATCTTAATTAAGAGATGAGAGAACAACGACTGAACTTCGTCAGCTCTTTTTCGAATAAGAAAGCTTGTCTGTCTCTAATGCGAATGAGGAATGCAAGATAACAGAGTAGTTTACGCCCATGTCGACGCTTATTGCTCGTGACGACCCTGCCGCCACGGTCTTGTTGCTAATCGACAGCCCTCAGAAGAACTCCTTATTTAAGGGTCCGAAGAAGGACGAAAGAAAGAATGTGAAGAGCTCGCTAGCAGACTATTCGATTCGTCTCATCAAGTCTTGGGCTCAGACGGAATCATGAAGCCCAGGCGATGATTAGGACTTAACCAAACATCCGAACAATTTCTTTTCAGAGTCATAAGGGCACTTTCTTGATCTTAGAAGACAAAGAAATGGGGAAACTAGGTCTCTTCTTTTTACTCTAGAGATAGGCGGAAGAACTCTTAAATTGGAACTCGACGGAGATTAGGATGAGCTTTGAATCCGACCAAAGATCTAGTTTAGTTGTAGCGCGCTAGCGCTTTAGTCCTACCTTTATTTATGTCTCAGGCAAAGAAGTATAAATCAGAAGCGGGGGTGAGGTTTATGAAACCATTCTGTTAGTCCCCATCGGGAGTAGGGAAAGAGAGGCTATGCCGCTTAGTGAATTGAAGAAAACAACCTAATCAAGCCTGCTGCGTCAAACCTTTAGTTTTGCCTAGGATGGAGCGGAGCCTTGAAACTAATTTCAAGCGGAAAGAATCTCTAGTAAAAGGGTAGAACGGCAAGAAAACGAAGAATACACACAACTTAGGAACAATAACAAGAAAAGGAAATAGTGCTCGGGAAGAGTAGACTACGTAAACTTTGGCATTTCTCTCCTAGAGATTCTTAGATTTTGATTTTTAAATAGCTGCAAGACCAAAACGGGGTGCAAAAACCGAAAGCCCTTCTTTTTTTTATGTTCCTCCCAGATACATGGCTTACATACCCGGCTCAACATTCTTGGAAAACAATCGAATCGAGGGCCCGGAGGAGAATTAGCCATTCAATCTTGTGAACTAATCGAGACCGAAATTGGAAAAAGAGATACGAACGGAGAGGAATAACCAATCGATGAAAGAACATGAAACCATTCTGTTTCAATAGAGGTACGAGAAAGGGTTGGGGGCAATGAAGTAGGTGAAGTGGTTGGATTTTGCGAGCTGTTCCAACCACTGCTGGATGTGATTCCAAGAGCCGAACGAGAATGAATACCACACAGAAGAGTCAAGACCAGGCTTCCTAATGGAATGTTTAACCGATCCATTCCGGATCGACCGAATTGGTACGGAAGTTGTAACATGGGAAAGCCACGGAAAACACGACTTATTTGAATAACCCGGTGACCTACCAATTGTAGAAGTAGGATTTTTGGCAAGCAATAAGCACTTAAATAATACAATTCAAGTGTACCATCTTCTTGATCATTTCGAGGAAAAGGTGCGGAAGGAAAAGGAAACAACGGAGGGATCCGAATCGGACCTAAATGGGAATGACATGAAAAGTCTTTTTCAAAACCTAGCATTAAGGGCGTTACGACGATATACGAGAGGAATAGAGAAAAACTCGTGATTGGTGTGGAGGGGAAGATCTGTTAAAAGCTATTCTTTTCTCACATCTCGATTTCTCTCTCAATGATCAATGGAAGCTATCTTGCTCCGTTTTTTCTTTTTAGGGCGTAGGGGGGCTGCTCTCCTACCTTCAACTTCAACTAAGTCAAGCAGAATCCGAATCAGCCTTTCGGCTAGCGCGTGGAATCGCTCCTAAATCCATTTTATTTAAGCGGTGAGGAAAAAAACAACTTATCCAGGGCGTGTGATCGATTTGCGATAAATAAGGCTAGGTGCTTTGCTTGTGCTTAACGGGGACCGGTTGATTGGCTTCCGTATCGAGATCAGTTCCTTTTATCAGTAGGTATGCTTCCCTAGCACCCGGAAACATTGACTTCTCCTCCGGACCCTCGATCCACTCCCCTTCCTTATTAT
>CM075768.1:29385000-29400000 GCA_037974665.1 Ehretia macrophylla | reverse complement strand
TTTTTTAAAGAGCCAGCCTGTCTTTCAATATATTGGCAATTACCTTAGTCATTCTCTTATACAGTGTAGTCCCCATAGCAATGGGCCCCGGTCTAGTGAGGGTTTGCTTTTTTGGGAATCATTGCTAGGAAGAAGGATTGAATTGCACCAGGTTTGCTCCTGTTTGACTTCAATTACCATATGGAGATGGAGATCGTCCTTAATTATGTTCCAGCACTGCCCCTGAATTAATCAACCAAGTAGAAGTTGAAGTTCAGTTGGAATCCATCTAGTCGTCTAGTTTTTTACTATGAATAGCCCCCCTGTTGTTGATAGATAGCTTACCAGATTGAAGCATTTTTTTTCCCTGAAAACTTTTGAAATATTTGATGGACTGCTGCTATATGCTGTTGGCTTGATAAGATGGATAAGTGTGAGAACAATTTCATAACTTCTGTCCTTATCTCCTCATGCTGAACCAAAACCCGGCCTGTTGGGCATTTCAAATTGATGAAAGTGTGGATTCCGCGTTTCTTAATAGATGCGTGGAAAAAAGAAAAAACCTTTTAACCAAAACTGTCGAGATTGTAGGCGCAGCGGCTCCCCTACCCTTCTTGACTTAAAGCTGAGCTTCCAATCTTCCTTTTCCATTCACGTGTTTTCTGCTTGTTTTGTACTGACATTTCCTTCGCCTTTTGAATCTTCAGTAGGGCCTTTAGTCGTTTGTTGAATTGCCAGCAAGAGAGATCCGAAATCGTAAGCGTAGCTATCCAACCCATATCACAACACTCAAACCATCTCGCACTGAGCTGAAACCATTCATAGTTGCCGATATTGAGACTATACCATTACAGAAAGATGGCGTTCATCATCCTTATGCTGCAGGTCTCTTGATGGTTCGTCCCGGTGAACAGATCAATGATCTTATGATTGATACCTACTTTAGTGAAGACTACTCTATAATCTTGGATTCCTTTGAAGAAAGGAGTACTAAGGTACTTTATGACTTGGTATTAAGGATCTCAACGATTGTTAGACAAGAACAAGAACCTTTAACTATTTACTTCCACAACTTATGACGATTCGATGGAATTTTCTTGCTTAAGCACCTATCATGTCATCACAAGAGCTACATGCTAAAACCACTGATGAGGAACCGTAGTCTTTGCGGACATGCTTACTTCATCTTGACTGAGACTTCATGCATACACCTGCGGGGCTGGGGTCCAACTTCTTTTTTGTATTGAACTTACCTACATATCCGGTTCAACCTCGGAATCAAGCCCCTGTAGTTCTGTCTATCCATAGTCCAAGATGCGAGTGGAAAACATTAGTTTCAAATTTCCGGAAAGACCACCTATCTATTTGTTCATTAAGTTTTCCAGGAAAAGTTCGCAATCATAAATAAGCTCTACCAATTCGTCAGGCGGGTTTTACCCGGGGGTTTATAACACGGGGAAAAGACTGACATCGTTCACCCCCAATACAAAACCCATTGGGCAACCCCAATTGTTCCATAATGTCATCACAAATAGGATAAAGTGCCGCCCGTGATATAACGTGAAAGCACCAAAGAGTCTAATGATTAGTACTATAAATACATCAGATAGCGTATTCTCATTTTTCTTTCCGATTGTGAGATCCCGCCACCAGGCAGATATGAGAAATCGACTTTAGGGCTTGTTGGAGCTTCTGAGCATAACGAATCGAAGCCGAAGACGGATCAAGGTAGCTTGCCTGCCAAGCCGATAGGCGAAGGGCCGAAGGATGGAACGTGCAAAGTCGATCGTGCACCTGTCGTGTGACCCGTTGGTCTTAAGCAATGTCTTGCGCGAAGCGACCCACCTAGAAAGAGCTCTCCTTTATTTTATGTTAGGCTAGGGGGGCACTAAAATGGAACTTCGATCGGATGCGGGTATCAAATCCCGCCGCTGAGATGTCCAGCGGATTCCTGGGCCTTGACGAATGGCCGGCCACCTTTTACGTTAGAAGAGCAAAAGGCCCAGGGCATAGCAGGATGAACCAATGTGAATGAGTGTAAGCTTCGTTGCCCGAACACGATTGGTGCTGACCACACTAGGTGCTACCGTGGTAGCAAGAGAGGCCAGGCGGTGACAATTGAGAGGTTGTCACTGAGCATTCCTAGTCACACGGGAAGAGAGGTCAAATGGCAAGGCAAGGCCATACGCCCGTTTGGCTCCTCGCGGAGTATAGCTCACATCCAAACATCTGATTGGGGAACGGGGCAACGCCCATGAAGCTCCGGCGGAAAGGGAAGGCCTGCCAGGCCGTATGCCCATGGGTGCAGGATTCTTCGAAAAAGCGCGGGCTGACTCGGAGACCTGGGACCTTGGCTTAGCAACGAATGAAGGGAAGCTCGAAGAGCTTTCTCCGCCAGCAGCCCTGTAGCCAGCCCACCAAAGAATAAACGAAGATTTGTGAGCGCATCTTTATCAAAAGTCCAGCTGACCAAAGCTGGCAAATCAAACAACTGAAAAACCGACTTCCGCAAGGTGAAGCAAGTATGGAAAATGGCTAGTGGTGGTTGACTCTTGATTCTCATCAATGCCGTTTACTAAGAAAAAAGAAGTATTAACCTAACATATGGAATTGGATATCCCTCATGCAAAGGGTCATCCGTCGATGGATCTGAGGCCGCCAAGGATCCGGAGGTACCGAATCAGTGCTAGATAAACCGGGAACCCATGGTGAGCGCTCTGTGAATATAGTAGATAGATCTCTGATTCGTCTTCGCCAAAAAGAATTTCATTGTGTAATGGTCATAAACGGAATCTTATCTGGGGCGGATGACTCCTAAAGAGTAACGGAGGTGTGCGATGGCACACACCAACAAGATTATTGTCAAAAGCACTTCTCTTGCGTTCTTGAGTTCGTTTTTCGACCGAGCGAGAAAACGTAAAGCTAAGTTAGCGTTACGGCACTTGGTCGGGTACGGGGCTAAGAAGACAAGGTCTGAAGATGCAAGTCAAACGGAATAGGAAGCAGGGGTTAACCCGATCGAAGGGAAGTTCCAAAGAGGGATTCCGCCAAAAGACAATGACTTATGCAATTCATACAGGCACGCATGAAAGACGAGTGAAAAAGGATGATTTTCCCTTAAAAGCTCGCGGGCCCCGACCGATGGTCGTTCCTAGGCCCAGTCAACCACTTATGATGACTTCGCCTTTACCCACTAGTACTGGAGCCTCTCCTGACGATGTCACCACTAGTTCAGGTACTTTCACCAGTACTTCAGCCAGCACCTAGCTATGCCCTAGCCGTTGCTTCCCCGCTGGATCAACGGGATCCCAATCTCGATTTCCTAGGTATGCCTGTCCTTCCTTCCCTTAGTCAGTTCATCAAAAGCTAAATCTATGTCACTTTTTATCTTAGCAGCTGCGGTTCTTCTTCAATAAAGAAAGAATCTTGGCCTACTTTTACTAGGCCCATCTTGGTCAATCAATCGGCCCGCCTAGGCGAGGAGGAGCAGCTAAACACCACTTTATACATAATATAAAGCACACGTTCAGTAGAGAGGGAGAAAGCCTTTAGCAAGTACTCTAGGAGAGTTGCATGCTCAAATGTGAGAAATTGTAAACAAGCTCTTGTACATCCAAAGCTTCTTCAAAGCACTTCTCGGAGGTGAAAAGGGACTGACGGAGGACTTCACCTTTATCTTTTAAAGAATGGCCTTTACAGCGCCCTATGCCGATTCCCACTTTCACTCTTTTGCCTCGAGACTTCCTAGGGAATAAAAGTATAGGATGGAATTTTGATACTATAGTAAGCTGTTCTCAATGGGCTTAGCCAAGTTCTCGCCGTTCAGCAGTGGAATATTCCCATGATATAGTCGCTCAGTCATTTGTGAATCCCTTTCTTGAGTCCAGGAGGAAATAACATCTATAAAGAGTTGCCGGAACCCTTGCACACGAAAGAGGATCGGAGTTGAAAATTTACCTTAGGAAAGGGATGCGATACCATTCCTCTCTTTCGAGACTAATTCAGTTCCTTACGCTTAGAACTAGAACTAGAACGTGAGGCATGGTAATGGCGCATGTGTGATATTCTATTGATCCAGTTTAGGCAGCTTCAGGAAAGAAGTCAATCAAGCAGGAATGGACAAAATGTCTTCTGCTGCTATCTTAGCAGCTAAAATGGAAAAAATCTTCTTCTCTATTTCACTAATCAGAGTCGGAGAGACCCACGAGACTTTCTTTTCTCCCGGCTATAGCGCGAGAGAAAGGCGAACAGCTGATTCTCAAGCAGGGGATTCGTCGAAAACAACCTATCTGTCTACTTGCTTTCAGTTCTGTTCCTGTGTCGATCTTAGCTTAAAGCTCTCAACCTATTCTTGCGCAAACCAAGTTCACTGCCTGAATTTAGGAGTGAAATAACCCGCTATGAGTAGAAGGGACTTGCACTAGGAGAAGGACATGACCAGAATCAGATTGATGGCAGAGAATGCGCAAAGTGACAAATGTGAGAATCAGCAGCAGTAGCAGGGCCCGGAAGGCGGTAACCGGCTTCGTTGAAAACTCTTCTCTCACTTGAGAGAGAGTTAACAAAAACGATATAAAGAAAGAGAAAAAGGGGGATGGTCATGGTCTATTATATTTTTGCCCAGTTGGAGTCCTGACTATAGCTGCAACCTATCTCATATTGGGGAGAAGTGTACCTCCCTCGATCAAACTAGAAATTTCATAAGAGAAGAAAGCTGTTAACGTAGGTCGGCGTCGATAAATGCTATCCGAGTTTCATGATGTCGTTGCGTCTACTTATTTTCATCGAGATTAAGTTGGTGTTCAGGTCTACCGCAGTAGACTATCTCCTGTAGCTAACCCGACTTCCCCGCTATTTCCTTTTGGAAATAGAGTAAGGGGAGTCCTCTGCCTCCGGAGGACAACTGCTTCTTGCTCGGAAATTATAAGCTATATGGGGGGCTTGGATCGTGAACAAAAACAATTGATCAAGAAGTTGGTCAACTTTCGCATGAAAGAGGGTAAAAAAACAAGAGTTCGTGCTCGATTCAAAACTCATTGATAGAGTCAGATTCTGGATCTTATTATACGATTGCACTAGCAAAGGCAAAGCCCTTCTTCTTGCAAGAGACCATTCCCTCACAGCTGAGTCAAGGGATGCCTATTCTGTGTATTCGATGCCATCTTCGGGTTCTCGAAGACCGGTTAAAATCGATACACTTTCTCTTTTCCTCGAGATGGATGTCCTAAATGTAATTTCCTTTCCCAAAGAATCCCCAGAGTCCGATCAATAGTATAAGATATCCACGCAAGGTTTTTTTGTGCTAGAATCAGCTCTTCTTTTTGCATTCATAGGCTGAATGGCAGCTAGTGAATCAGCTCTTTCTCGCGACGCCCTTTAGGCGAGAGAGTCCCCCGTGTTACCGTTTCCGGAAGTTCTTCCATCCATCCCTCCCTCAACCCCTCCGACTGAGGAATCAAGCATCTTCGAACCGCAAGGGCTAAGACTCGGGATATTCTTCGCATCGAGAAAGAAATTCATTGATAAAGGATCTCGCCTTACTCTAAGAAGTAAGCAAGTAAACCCTCAAAAGAAATGCACAAGAGCTAAACCTACTTCCTACTTCCAACGCAACTTTCCTTACTTATTCTTACTACTGTCTTGCTCGGACTGACTGCACTGACTGGAATGAGCGTTGGCTCGCGTCACTGCTAACAAGAGACATTGCTTTCATCTCTTATTCCTTCTCCTAAGACATCGGATTCAAAGAGACCTAGGCTCGCAGGCCTTGCCCCCAAAAGCGGAGACCGAAGAACCACCAAGTTGTCGAGGACACGTCTGAAGAGGAGGCAGGTGCCCTCTAAGTTTACCACCCTACCCACTAATGGACTATGAGGGGACAGGCGAATGGGAAACGACTGAAAACCCGAACTACTTGACTGACCCCTGAATAGTCCATTCTAACCCTTATAGATAAGCAAAACAGTACCTGAAACAATGCCAATTTCTGGAGATGCCCGACTACTTCTCATCCTATCAGTCCATAGGGTTCCAACCCTTACCCGGCCATCTTTCTTGGGCAACGGTACAACATTAGAGAGCCAGATTGGATAAGTGCTCTGACAACGATGAATTTGGCCTTTTTCGATCGAACAACCTAGGAACAGTTGTTGCCTACATAACCCACCTCCCAGACCAAGGAAGAAAGTATCAGATCTATGTAGTTCTCGACCCCTTTTGATAAACCAGTTTCTGTACAGTTTTCGAATGAATGAAAGTCAGTAAAGTAATCTGGTGGAAGAGGCCCTTAGAAAGCTTAACTTGTTAGAGCGAGGAGATTGGCAGAACTGAGAGTCCTACTACTCTTATCTACGGTATAACTTTTCAAACTCTTATCCAAGATATCCTTGGGAGGCCTACTATACGTATACTGGATTAGTAACCGGTGAAAAAAAAAAGCTAATTTCAGTGAACTATTGAAGCTATCAGTGTGATTGATCAGACAAGTACCAAGGGCTTTCGGTAGACTTCTTTCATTTCCGAATTTGCTTGCGACAAGTCCTAGCATTAGTATGAGTTCGTTGACCGCGTAAGGGCGATCCATCTTGATGACGAATTCCACGATAACAAGAAATCGAAATTAATCGTTCGATGTCTGCTCGTTCTCCCCTCTTCAATTCCCAATGAACAACATGATCTTGACCTATCATTTGTTCGATTTGGTCGATCTGACAATTCGGTTATGGAGCTCTTACCGTTCTCGCTTTTGTCTTCCTCGCGGATGGATTCACAAATCCATCTTCTTTCCGGTCTGCTTCATTCCTTTACTAATCAAAAAAAGATTCCTCGCTAATGGCGGAACTAGCTTGGATCCTTCCCCTTTTCTATAAAACCTAATCTTACCTTTTATTATCTAACCAGTTAGTTTAAGCTGACCTTCCCTATTCTGTTTTTTTACCTACAAAGCTCTACTTAAAGATTGGGTTTGGTCTTGCTTTTTCTTGCTCTAAACGGCCTATGTGCTATACCCTACCCCTAGCCCTGGGGAAAGGAAACTCGCAAGCAAGCCTTCGTTGCCTTTTGTCACTCAAGTTAGCTATCCATACCATAACCGAAGTTTTCTTCTCTTTCTTTATTGACCACGCACTCCTATCCATGGCAAGTCCCTGGGTAATCGAAGGCCGGGGAAAGTAGATTGGCAACAGGGAGCCGTTTCTCACCCAGCCCTACCTACCCTATGTATTCGAGGGGGAGGCTGGAACCGAAAAAGACCTGGTTCCACACATATGAGACAGGCAGAAGATATGGGACGACCAGTTCACCACGGAAAGGAGCTGCTGGTTCTGGATTCCTTTTTTTTGGTATGCCGCTCCGCGAGCAAAGAGCGAAAGAATAAAGTGGTCTTCGATGAGTACCTATCCTGAGAGAGTGTAAACAAACGAATAAGGTCGTTGGGAAAAGAAGAATGAGGACTAGGAAAGTTTCTCATCGTCAACTCCAGAACGGACCATCCCGTGGAGGCCTTTTTTCACCTTACCGAAAGAGGGGCTGCTCTCCGTTCCGTGTTCCTGTTGACAAGAAATTCCGCGAATTCCTCCTCTATCCTTTTGGCACCATTTCTTGCATGAATGCTTTGAGTTGAAAGTCAATTATTCTGGAACAACAAGACCTGCAGTAAGCCCAGAAAGAAAGGAAATGATCTCAACTGGAATTCTAGTTTGAATCCCTTCATTGTTCATCAGTAGAACCTCTTTTGGTAACTCCGATTTCGGCATAACTTCGACGCAGACCCTAACATAGGCCAATCTGTCTCTCTGAACGGTGGGAGAATCACACCTAAGTGGATTGCCTATCCGCCTAAAGAGGTACCCAAACTCGGCGCCCTCTCTAGGGCAACTTCTTCCTGCCTCCTCAAATGAGCTGTACCGAGAGAGAGGTTTGAAGATGCTCGACTGATAAGGAGAGGAATGGGCTCTCATCATATTGCAGCAAGGACATTGGGCATATTAGCAGGCCTATTCTATTCCATCTTAGTGTCCGTCCGCCCCAACGAACAGTTACTTTAGCTCTTCCAATCTACGAACGAGAGTTGTCTGGCTATTTAGTCTGGCTTTTGAAGCATACTCCTAATGCTTGTGCTTTACTAGTTTGGCAGCTCCGCAACAGCGAACACCAGCTCAGGGAGTTCTCGGTCAGCTTCAATGTAGGAAATTCCTTCCTCTTAGCCATTCACTATAGTTCTTTCTTTTTAAAGGCTTGGTTCCTTGGTAGCCTGTTCCGGAGGGCGGGATTGATAGCTTGACCTGAGTTGATTAGTCACAGCGACCTTGGGAAAAAGAGAGGCGGTGTTGAGTCCATGCAGACTCTAAATTCGTCTAGCGCTTCAAACCATATTGGATTACTAGATAAAGAGCGAGTGATCACCCATGAGGAAATGAAATGGGCATTGTCTAAATCCCTTTTCTAATAAGTTGAAAGAACGTTTTCACCATGTCCTTTACAAGCTTTTACACGAAGCAATGAATGAGTTGCTCGACGGCATTCATCTGCCTTTTCAGTAAAGCGAGTCTTTCAAGTAAGCCCGCCTAACATTAAAGTCAAGCCTTGAACTTCATTGTTCAAGCTAAAGCCTACTTTTCTTTCAAGTCCACCCTCTCCCTATCGGTCGAGTTACTTCATACCTTGTTCTATCAAACAAGCTTGTAAACACCTTCAGAGAAAACTCCTTCTTTCGGGGTACAGGTCGGTCACTCTCAGTTGTTGTTTCGAAAGATTCTCGCACACGATTCAGTCTGCCTCTGTCAAATAAATAAAGTGGATGGAGAGCCTTCTTATCCTTTTAGGTCCGACCTCTCTCTTCCACTTTCCACCTCCCTAAGCTTTACTAGTAGGAGGGTCATCAACACCGTCAGAACCTCGCATTTACGGCTTTCGCGGCTAAGGTGGCCGGCGCATCTGATATCAGATTCTGCTCTCGAGGCGAGTAATTAAACTAACCTCTTCAAATTGCTCGCCTAGCCCTCGAGTAGCTGTGGTATGGTCGTACTTTTAGAAATTCCCTTCTTCATGCTTTAGTCGGCTAAGTGTCCCTCGTCACCCGCGGGAAGGAATTTATTTTCTTTCTTCCCTCAGCGAGTGGAGTTCCTTTCATATCTTATTATTCCTTTTGGTAAGGTAAGGTGAAATCGCCTATTGTATTACGTCCGTGATGAGTCTTCGATTCGTTAGAAGCCTTCCAATAGTTTCCAGGCCATTTTCTTTCGATAGCAGAAAAACCTAAAGGCATGTGCTAAGCCCCTTGGCTTGAGATCCAGTGGAAGTTGATAGCCCCAGTATAGAATAGTCTGTGGCAGGTATCGAAATAGGAAATGGGAAATTCAAGTAGGGTTATTTTGAATCTATGTCTGCCCTTCACTCTCCTCTGGCCAGCTGGCACCTTTACATCAGTTCCAAGGCAAGCAGGAAGTTAAATTGGCATACTCCTGTCGAACATAATTTCAATCAGTTGAAAGCTTTAAGGTAGTAGTGAAAAAAGTGCTTCTATGTCCTTCCATAGTCGTGAGTAGGATCCATAGGCGGTAGGTAATGGGTTGCAGGCCCTTTTTTCTTCTATGCGTGATCTCTACCTTGCAAGAGGGGGGTAATAAGCGGGATCGACCGGTCAAAGCCAAGTCCGTAGCCCTCCTTCTGCGGTGCCAGTTAGACCAAGAATGAACTCACTACTCCTCCAAGAGGTAAAGGTAAAGCAACCCCTGCAGCTCTCATTTTCATTTTAGTTTTCTGCTATTCATTGCCTGAAGGGATTCGCCCTGACCCGCACTTTTGGGTTCCCCTTACTATACAAGGGGCTTTAATGAATAGAGATCTCCCCCCAGCAGTCTTCTCTTCCTATCACTTCACTTCGTTCGAGAAATCTGATCTCACCGGGCCGGGCGAAGGGGAAGGAAGGGATGGGTAGTCCGGGAACAACAACGGGAGAGGGCTCGTAGCCCCCCTCTCCCTCTTCCCCACGCCTATTTGTTCCCCCAGCCCCGGAGAGATGCAGAACTCTTTTTTTTTTTTTTAAATAAAATGAATAGATAGAGCCATGATACATTCCGGAATATTCACCGATCGCGAAAGAAGGGAAGGCTAGGGCAAGCAAGTCAGGGAAGGAAGAAACTGAACTGCAGGGAAAGGCGCTAGAGCCCAGTTCTTTCAGCCCCTGTTAAGATAAGAGACCAGATATACCATAAGATTGTGTAACAGACTAGTCGGCTATTTATTGTTCCTACAGGAAAGAGTAGGGTGCCCTACTAATTGTCTAAGAGACTAGTTCGCTCTTCCTGCGGCCAGGCATAAATCTAAATAGAGTGAGGCCTCCCCTAGTAGGGTCCCAATAAGTAGAAGTTATCTTTTTGGCCCCGAATATGCCTTCTTTGTATTAGTACAAGAATGTGTCTATCTCCGAGGGAAATAGGCATAGAAGGAGTCTCGGTTCATTCTGCGACACAAGGCTTTTGTCGCATAAAAAGCCGGTCCCCAATTGGCTCGGCTGCACCGACATCAAAGCACTTAGCAGTTGCTTATTAGAAAAGAAAAGAGCAATCTCAAAAAAGGAGCGGGAAAGAGGCCCACATCCTGCCAGAGGGTTATACCATGGGGCTCTTCATCATGTTCGACAATTTCTAAAGAAGAACTGAGAGTGATTGACCTCACGGCAACACTAACTTAATCCGAAAGGTCCGAGAGTGTGTCAGTAAAGACCCAGCCACGAACTAGCCTCTTCTCCTTCCTCATTAAAAGCAACTTTAGCTCTTTTAGTAAAGCCTGAAAGTAGCGCTTGGCTTTCTTCCTACCACGGACGGGGATACATTTCATCCATATCGCCGGCCTCACATGGACAGAGATACTGACTCCATCATCCTTAGTAGCCAATCAGCCAAGGACCCTCATTAGATCTGGCATGGTTCTTCCCGACCCAGAGCATACTGCCCAACACAATAACAGGAGAGGATTGCTAGGCAGCCCCATCAGCCCATCCAATATGATCTTCTGCACCAGTTCAATAGGACCCCAGCTTCCCATGCCTTCGGTTATTCACCACCACCTGGTCTCGAAATACTTGTACCACTTAGGTTTACCAGGCAGTCCTCGACTACCTATGTTCCTATTGCAGGTAGATCCTGACCAATCATTTCCACCACTACTTCATAATAATGCTACTCATTGTTAAAGGGTCGATTGTGGGGAAATTACCCGGGTTTACGCGTTCCTCCCAGTCTAGCCCACCCCTAAAAGGCTCCCGGTAGGAGTTGGGGATTTGATATGATGAGGTGAATGATGGAAGAATCAATCCCCGCCAATAAGGCCTTATTTTGAATGCCCTACCTCTATCTCTCCTTGGCCCTGGCGCTCCTAATCAATGGAAGCGGGCAAGGAAGAAGGGAAGAAAGGAATGATTGAACCTGGGGACTTCTGAAGAAAGTGATTTAAGGCGAGTGTAACGAAGAGCAAGCGTAGGCTTTAATTGTTTGAAAAATGAAATAAATAAGTAGCTAGTAGCGTTTTTAAGCAGCCTTGCAGCAGCTATAGCTTGAAGCGAAGGTACCCTATTTATAGATGAATGAGGGGGGCCCTTAGCTTAGAATAACAAGAACTTAAAGGGAATGAAGGTTAAGTAGCTAATGCAGCTAGTATTAGAGTTAAGTAGCTAATGCAGCTAGTATTAATAAGGATTAAATAGTATTTTATATCTAAAGAAAGGTAACATTATTTACTCAGTCATTTACTTTCAGTTAACTACAGCCCGAAGTTTCAATGTATTTCCCTTCTTTATACTAACCGATGTGTATAATATGTCCTTAAGCTACTGTAAGGAAGGTAAGGGTAGCTTGTATACCTTCTTTATTAGGAAGTATCCCCATTGTATGTTTATTATTCTTAAGTAATTCCTTGAGTTTAACTACTGTTTAATACCCTCCTACTGGAGGTTCTTATTACTAAGGTTTCTCTGTACTAGCTTTACTTAAGTAAAACATTATCCTGAGCTCCCCTGGGAGGGCTGCCTCTCTGCTTCCCCTCACCTCCTGGGGGGTCCGGGGGCAAAACTCGCCGAAGCTGGAATTGCCCCAAAATCCCCAGTATGGAGCCGGGTTCTTCGAGTATAGCGTATAGAGAGCCTTGTTCGATTCCGCTGCTACCGAGTTCAAGGATCTACGGCCACAGACGCCCAGGTCATAATGGTTTTTGAAGCCAAGATGCCTGGACCAAGCACAAATATGCCCTCATGTCTGTGGTCAACCAGAGCCTTCTCCCCGTTCCCTCAGCGCCGTACGTAGTTATTTAGATATTCTGCATCTCTGCCTTCTAAACGACTGCAGGTCGATGGAGCTACTGTGAACGGTCTCTGGTTATATATGATATTATGCCGGCCGACTTCCTTCATTTAGAGCTGGACGTGTAATTGTAGCTTCCCCCGGAGGGCATGAGTTCCACGTGTAATAGCCCCGCAGGGCCTGGCCAACCATGATATCCGACTGCATTGAATACGCCAAAAGCTGCAAGGTCTGCAAGTAGCACGCAGACTATATTCATCACCAGCTTCCGGAACCATTGCACGTCACAACATACATGCTCATGGCCTTGGGGATGGACATCATCGGAGCCTTCACGCCGCCGTCGTCAGCAGGGCAGAAGTCTTTATTGGCCGCTACCAACAATTTCCCTTAATCTTGTACAAACAAGATTAAGTGCGAGTCTAGCACTTAACACCCTAATAGAAGGTAAAGGCCTTACTCTATTCCTTTCTAAGGTCAGGAATAGCGGCCTTCCGGGAAGGAAGGGAATGGTTTCCCTTCCCCCGAACCCCCTTCCCTTCCTCTAAGGAACGTTTCCCCTCCGTCGCTACGCTCCTCCTCCCTCGGGGAGGGCAGCAACACTCATTGGGTCATTCGGTCACTACCTCGTATGCTCACTCCCCTACGCTTTTTGGGGCATCCGGGGAGTGAGCTATGAGGCCGTTCCTTCACTCCCAACGAGAATCGATGACATAATGTAGACTTTATACCGAGGATTAATAGCACATTATACTAACCTTAATAACGTTCGGGCCCCTTATCAAAGGGTCCCTTCACGATTAGATTGTCTCTTCTTACAGTAACCAACTAAGGTTATTAAAGTATTAAAGGAGACGATCCATTCATTCCCTGATCTACAAGCACCCTTGCCCTGTAGATTCGTTCCCATTGTTCGAGTAAATAAAGAAATATCTCATCTTTGAGGATTTAAGGCAATCCCGATTGCACAACATGACCATAGGTCTAGGGGCTGAGCTGCCTATCTCGCTGTGAGCGCTACCTATGTTGAAGGGACTCAGAGAAGAGTGAAACAGACGATCTAAACACTAGTTCTTCCTTTGGGGTATGACTATTATGGCTTAATAATGGAAGAATCTCAATAGTAGCCTAACCTACGGGGTTTAGTCACCGGAGTAGCATCAGTCAACTTCCTTTCTTTGACCATGGGATCAATTGTAAACAAGTATGCCGCACCATGAGCATCTACGCTGCCTGAAAGAAGGAAAGATCCTACCCCCCATCTCTTTATCCAGAACGGTGTAACTAACGGGCCTGTGTAACTCATTCATCACGGTTGACGGGGCCCTAGGTTCGTTACCTTCCTAAGCTTTTTTTTGGAGTGAACTATAGTGGGTTGCGTTCTCGCTTCGTGTGCTTTTATCGCTGACAAGTCCTTTCCTACCTTTTGATCCCAAGAAGTGGAAAGAAAATCAAGATTGGGCTATTCTGTAGCGTACTTTCTCGATCGAATTGCCATCAAATCGTAGACTCGAGGTACTAACCGAATGGCCCAATGAATGTAGCTAATCTCCCCACCATTTCTAAAGGAAATGGAGTAAGGGAAGCCCTTAGAAGAAGGGATGGGGGTTTGGGGGAAGGGAAACCATTCCCTTCCTTCCCGGAAGGCCGCTATTCCTGACCTTAGAAAGGAATAGAGTAAGGCCTTTACCTTTTCTTGTTGCTTGTAGTTATTGTAGCTTGTAGCTAATCCTCCCCGCTATTCCTGACTTCAGGAAGGAATAGAATAAGGGGAGCCTCTTGCTTCTATTAGGGTTTGAAGTTCTAGACTCCTACTTAATCTTGTTTGTACAAGATTAAGATAAGTGTTAGTTGTAGCTCTAAGGCCGCTATTCCTGTTAAGGAATAGAGTAAGGCCTTTACCTTTTCGAGTTAAGGAGTTAATGTAGTTATTGTTGCTTGTAGCTGATCCTCCCCGCCCTTTCCTGTTGGAAAGGGAGTAAGGGGAGTCCTCTGCCTCCGGAGGACAACTTCTGATTGTAATAACTTAACTCAATGCCCACTTTTGACTAAGAATTCCTTGAGTTTAAATAGTCTTTAATGGGCCCCTATTTAAGAGTTTGATCTTTGTTCCATTTAGTGAAGTAGATTCCAATTCCGGTGAAGAGAAGAGTGAAACTCCGATAGCTACAGGCCTTAGCCCCAAACTTATAAGATATCCCAAACCCCTACCGCTACCGGTCAAGCTTCTTTTGATATGGAGCTTTCCCCGGATTCTCTTGAGGTCGGGGTTGAAGAATCTGGGTACTCAACAATGGGTTAAGCCTTTAGCTACGGCTGTTGGGGCAAGTCAGTCTTTAGCAGCCTAAACTAAAACTAAACAAACCTTAATGCCTCCAGGCAGGAGTCTTCCCCACCGAAAGAGTTATTCTCGGAAGGAGGGAAATGACATAAGAGGGGATTCCCACTCTCTTCTCTGGTATTGATGCCACCTCAAAACCTATATTCTCAGAAGCTTTCCTCTCCGTCTCCGTCTTTGTCGAGCTTCTTTCCTGGCTTGATGAAGTTCAGTTACTCGCAGCAACTCTTCGAACCTATACTAGCTCCTTAAACTCCTCTCCTTGAAAGACAGGATGAATCAGAAGAGCTACTTTCAGTCTTAGCCCTAGCGTGGCTGAGTGGTTTATTTTATGGGAAGAAAGCCAAAGGCCAGTTAAGGGATCAGCCTTCGTGGACAAATAGGCAG
>CM075768.1:29350000-29377500 GCA_037974665.1 Ehretia macrophylla | reverse complement strand
CACCAAAAATATTCTTTTAAACGAGGGTATTCGCGCTTGGATGGCGGCTCAAGACCAGCCTCATGAAAATCTTATATTCCCTGAGGAGGTTCTACCACGTGGAAACGCTTGGAATAGCGGGTTCACTCATTCTATATCGATTCAATTGGGCTATCGATCTTGAGCCGATCAGTAAGGGAAAGTTTCTTGTAGCCCCCCTTTCTTCTGTCTTCCCTGACCGGGGCATGAGCCCGAACGGACTGACTGGCATCTGAAAATCTCGTCTACAAGGTTTCAACCGCTCTAGTGGTAGTTGCTTTTTCCTACGCTGGCCTCAGCCAATACATTGCATTGCGCGCTCTTTCCCCGGGGATCAAAATATTCTTAAAAAAGGTTTCGTCTTGAACTCCGAGTACTTCCCAAGGAGATCAGGTTAGGGTTGGTGTGGCCTGTTATACCCGAATCAATTCCATTAATTCATGGCGTAGACAGATCAGGGTCGAAATCCTCAATGGGGCTTGTCCCCCTAATCACTACAAGACGGCTAGTGCCAGATCTGAGTCCGAGTATGAACAGCTGGAAAAAGGGCTGATTGGAGAATCTATAGTAGCTCTTGCATCTGACTTTGAGACCTCAACTGGGGAAAAAGAAGGCCTTAATTGTCTATCCAAAGGTCCGCCTGCCGAATGGGTGTCTTTAGGCGAATCAAGTGGGTGGGAATGCTCCCCCTATGTCAATTGTTGTAAGGTAACTAAGGAGTGAGGGTTTACAATAAATAGCTTGATTTCAGTAGTGCCTTACCTTGCAGCTCTATCTATCGTCTATGCTTTCGATATATAAATGATTTTTTAGTGCTCTCATGCCCGTGCCACGGCGCGATATTGATGATCTGTTAATCATGCGATATGGACTCAGCCGTTAACGGCTTTATCATGCTTTCTATATGTGTTGCGGGGTAAGTTACTGCTTTTTTTTTATTCAATTCCTCATTCTAAAATGTTAAATACACGGATTCGATCGACCGGGGACCTCTTCCTCTTTCCGAGAGATTGAAAAAAGAAAAGTGCTTTCGCCCTCTCAACATTGCCGCCCTCAGATCTAAGGGAAGACAAGCATATAGTTTCCCTAAAAGAAGGGCCAGTCCATTTAAGCGCAAGATACTACTTAACGTTGGAGGACATAGACTGAGCAGTGTCTTCGGGGTTTATCGTAAATAAGGTAAGATTGGTTTCAACTAGCATATGGGCACGGTTGAGCACCGAGTCCTTAGCAATGGACTGCCCAGTGTGTAGGAGAAGGATGTTGTCGACGCTTATTGCTCGTGACGACCCTGCCGCCACGTAAGGCTCGAAGACCTCTGACAGAAGTTCGCGGGCTGCTGAAGGAAACTAACCAAAGCAAGCGCCTTTCGAAATGATCTGGTACGACAATTTATAGGGCTTTTCTCATAAATGTTCAGTCAGGCCGTCATCGAAAGGTTGCCCCAGCCGGCAGTGAAAAAATCATCATCAACGATGATTCGAAATCATATGTCAATTCCTACAGAGCAGGGGGTGTATCGAAGCATACATCCGCTGAACTCTTGGACTGGCTGAAAGGGAAAAGGGAAAGGTTACAAGGCATTTTTCACTCGTTTACGGGACCTGTGTCAAAGGAAAGGATTGTTGCACTCTCTTGCTCGAATGAATTGACATTTGTGGATGGTTGTTCATTCGGGATTCTTCTATCTATATTTAGAACTACTGGATCAACTACTCCGGCTTTTAGCCTTTTGAACCAGTGGAACCCTAAAGTCACTCGCCCGTTCAAACTCTTCTGTCCATCCCATCTAAAACCCTTTTTTCAGTGAATCCGGGGACAGAGACCTAGCCGCTGCTTTATTTAAACAGCTAAGATAAGGTCTAAGACCGTCTCTTCTTTTCCACATCCTCATTCCTCCTTCTTTCCGGATACTTAGCTTCTAATGCTACGGAACCAGCTTTCCCAATCAATCAATTCAAATTAATATGTAGGAACCTGCCCTCATCGAACTGAATGTCTAACCTTCCCGCATTTGAAGACAGACTAATGTTTAAGACCTCCTGCTTTCATAGAGATCTTATCTTCTCTGACCGCCGAAGATTACCCTTTCGGTCTAGTCCAGTTCGGCGTAGCTCCAAGCGAAAACATCAAAGAATTATCTGAGTAGATCCATGTACTGTCAAATCTCTTTCATTTGAGAAGCTTGCACTTAGGAATACAGGGCGAGGATTGTCAACAGTCCCGAGATCCATTTACTTGACCTCGTCCTCTGTAGGGGGCACAGGCTCTACATCCTATTCTTGAACTGACTCTCGTCTCTTTGCTCTTTGACGGAGACAGAGTTTATAGACAATGTTCAGAGATCTGAAAGAAAGATCTCCAGAACGAGAGGCCTCAGACAAAGTTTTCGGCGCAGGGAGCGGAGTTGGCAGGTAGCCCAAGCCTATGTTTTCTGAGATCGACGTACTGGCCGGCTAGCCAAGCTTCCCTTTCTTCTTCACTTAGATGCGGCTCGAGGGGTACTTTTCTGCCTCTCCCTATCGGTCGAGCATCTTCAAACCTCGGGTCTTGCTGCGTCAGCTACCGTAGATAGGAGGCTTTAGCCTATAAAGCAGCTTAGTAGTCGGAAGGAAGCAAAGAAAAGTATGCCCCACATCTATGTCAACAGGGTGGAAGTTCAAAGCATCGAAGATGAGTACATGGAAGCACCAATGAAGAAAGTCCAGAGTGCAGATATAACCTTCTCGACAGAAGACATCTTGCTGGACAGGAAGAAGCATACGTAAGCGGCCTCTTTATCTCACCGGTGACATCGGCGAAAGAAAGAAGGCTACCACGGGTAGAGATCGACCCTGGGGCCTCCATCAACGTGATGCCACTGCGGGCCCTAGCCTATCTTGGAATTCATTCCTACGAGCCGGCTAAGTCAGACCAAGGTGACTATTCCGGGGTACAATGCCGACTCGCAAAGAGCCATCGGCAAGATTCGTCTCAAGTGCCAAACATGGGATCTGAAGACTGAGCTCACTTCTTACGTGATTGACGGTGACACCTCCTAAACTTCCTGCTTGGATCCACAGCGTGGTACCTTCCACCCTTCATCAATGCTTCAAATACGTTGATGAGAAGAGAAGGGAGAAGTTCACTGGGTATTTGCCGACAAG
The DNA here is from genome assembly GCA_037974665.1 of Ehretia macrophylla. Lineage (NCBI taxonomy): Eukaryota > Viridiplantae > Streptophyta > Magnoliopsida > Boraginales > Ehretiaceae > Ehretia > Ehretia macrophylla. The sequence continues at coordinate 29,374,336 of CM075768.1, read as the reverse complement.
AAGCCCTTTTTTTAAAGGAGTGACGGTTTGAAGATGCTCGACAAAGAATGGTCGAGGTATGAAGGGCCCAATAATGGTTTTACAGCCGCAGCCCTAGGGCATATAAGCCAAGCTCGTTTCCTCCGCCGCCCCCTAGCCGCTCCATTCCAGGAAAGGCTCTACTTTGGAGAGTGTTCTATCCAACCTGCTACTAGGATTGTTCTCTGCAACTCGGGAACATGAAGTTGGAATCGCTAGTAATCGCGGATCAGCATGCCGCGGTGAATATGTACCCGGGCCCTGTACACACCGCCCGTCACACCCTGGGAATTGGTTTCGCCCGAAGCATCGAACCAATGATCACCCATGACTTCTGTGTCACACTAGTGCCACAAAGGCTTTTGGTGGTCTTATTGGCGCATACCACGGTGGGGTCTTCGACTGGGGTGAAGTCGTAACAAGGTAGCCGTAGGGGAACCTGTGGCTGGATTGAATCCTTCGCGATGGAAATTCCCTCTTCCCCCAACCAATAAGGGGGGAATAGAAAGAAAGTTCAACGATCGAAGCCGAGATAGAAAAAATAGATAGTCAGTGCTTTGGCTACTAGAGATGGAACCGGATAGCTCTTTCATCCATGATCCGAGAGTCCCTCCAATATGTCGGCCAGCTTTCTTTGGCAGGTTCACAGTGGAAAGTGGATCCGGCGGATCAAGCTTCAAGGCTTCAAAACTAAGATAACTTAGAGAAAGAGGGAGAGAGATTGAGCGAAGCCCTAAAAGGTACAGTCATCCAAGCAAGGTTATTTTCCTTCCTGCAGTCGGCTAACCAGGGAATGAAAGACTTCAGTAAGCCTGCTGGCCTTGGGAAAGACTCCATCAAGGGAATGACTGGAAGGGGTACTATTGATACAGGGACTGACTTCTTTCAAACTCCACAATACTCCTGCTCTCTCAGGCTTCTTCCCTGGCCTACCATCTAAGGGCAAGGGAACTCAATAGCAGTTTCAAGAAGAAAGAAAAAACCTACTCCATATATGGAAAACATGAATCAATCTATCTATTTAGACCTACCATAGAACGTCTTATCATGCACCTTTGCATTAAGAAAATAAGGAAGGGTTATGTTGATGCAGTAGCAAAGACTTCCTTATCCCATCAGATTTAGAAATTTATACCCTTCATGATCTGACTAAGATTATCGGCATCATAGTTTTTCATACCAAGAGCCTCCAGCTGATCACAAAGGTTCTTCACCTTAATACAGTAACAAGAATCAAACTACCCCGCTTCAGGCCATGTTGTTCAGTCTCCAGGCACTGACGCTTACTTGCGGGCGCATGTTCATTAACTTCCCTCAAAGTACGCCATGCCTTTCTTGGGTCTGTAATGCCCCCATATAATATATATGGAGGCGCATCTTATCAGCTACAGACACTATGATCGCATGCATATAGCCCTACCAGACCAGAACAACATGAAAATGGCTTCTTACTCGCCACATCCTCCGGTTTACCTTCCGCACCACTAATAATTATCTGACATTCCTGGCCCATCAAGAAGCACTTTACCTCTTCATGAACATTTACAAAATTTTGCCATGTTGGAGTGGAGGGTCGGCCTGGAAAGAGAACGGATTAGCAGTTAGGCCGGGTAGCTCATTTCCCGAGGAGAGCCAGAAAGAGATCATCGGTTCCTTTAGCGAGTCTGATTATCCTTGTCTTTGTTTATGTCTCGGGTTGGAACAAATTACTATAATTCGTCCCCGCCTACGGATTAGTCGACATTTTTCACAAATTTTACGAACAGAAGCTCTTATTTTCATATTTGTTATTCCTTACCTTAATTCTGAATCTACTTCTTGGAAGAAAATAAGTTTCTTGAAATTTTGCACCTCGAATTGTATTCCCATGAAAGGAATGTTGAAGTGGAAAAAACTACCTAATCTTTCGAATCCTTGTTGCGGAGTCGATATATTATACGTCCTCTGGTGGAATCATAACGACTTACTTCAATTTTGACTCTATCTCCTGGCAGTATCCGTATAAAACTACGTCGGATCTTTCCTGAAACATAACCTAGAATCAGATCTTCATTATCTAAACGAACCCGGAACATACCGTTGGGAAGCGATTCAGTAATTAAACCTTCATGAATCCATTTTTGTTCTTTCATTCCAGGTAAAGCCCCCTTGAAGTATCAACTAATGGAGGAGGAACGATATTAGACAACTCGCCCCTTTTCTTCTTTTTTTCACGTCCCTGCCCGTATCACCAAGGAACTCAGGGCTACTAACTCTGAGAGCAACTAGCTACCAAAGCAGAGCTCCGACTTACAGGTAACAAGGGATCCTAGCTTCATAGAAGAAGAGAAAAGCAAGCATCAGCTCGCAAGTGGATATATTCATGGAAAGAGTGTGGCGAATGACCAGTAGGGAAACTCATAGAAAGGGGGACAGAAAAGACAGAATAACAAAAAAGTCTTAGAACTAGGAAAGAGTCAGATGTCCTATAATCTTCAGCGACTCTTAATATTCCCTCGTGGAACTTTGTTGAGCTTCTGCTTCCTACTCTATCTATTAGCCTCTCATTCTACGCCAAATGCTATTATGGGGGGATCGATAAACCAGACAAGCTGGCTCGAGAGACCTCAACTTGATAGGGAAGAAGCAGAAGAACCCCTCATCTTCGTCTTAACGTCAGGCCTTGTTCGATTCCGCTGCTACCGAGTTCAAGGATCTACGGCCACAGACGCCCAGGTCATAATGGTTTTTGAAGCCAAGATGCCTGGACCAAGCACAAATATGCCCTCATGTCTGTGGTCAACCAGAGCCTTCTCCCCGTTCCCTCAGCGCCGTACGTAGTTATTTAGATATTCTGCATCTCTGCCTTCTAAACGACTGCAGGTCGATGGAGCTACTGTGAACGGTCTCTGGTTATATATGATATTATGCCGGCCGACTTCCTTCATTTAGAGCTGGACGTGTAAGGGCCCGGAGAATAGAAACATATTACTTAGGGAGTTTACTCTCCTTGCTCTATCCATAAGGTTAGACCTGCTTACCTCCTATATGCAGGACTGCCAGAATAGGCTCTTGTCTCTTTGAACTCCTTTATGGAGGAACTATCTTATTTCTAATGAATATATATCTTTTTTGTATTTGAAAGAAGTTACCTTTCACTTAGCTCTTCTCCAAATTCCAATTAGACTTATGAGTTCTAGCTTTCTGACCTTTTTAAAGGATTTTTTCCAACAAAAGGAGAGTTAGCGAAAGAAAATGCCATCTTCGACATCCGGCGCAGAGCATCGCATCCTGGAGACACTTTTCAAAAATATGAGTATATAGAAAGTGCCATACTTTGGGAATAAAGAAGGTTATCTCTAGTTCTCGGAGGATTTCTTGGAAAATAGATTAGCAGCCCAGCCGATAAAACCTATAACCCAAAACCATCAAAGCATAGGAACTAGTTTACCTCAAGTGCTTTTTTAGTTAAGTCCAGATCAGATGTAGAAGTGGTAGAATTATTCCCAGTATTTCAGCTGGAACGGCTATGTACATTTTCGATTTTCTATTCACTCATGATCTGGCCTGGTCGACCCGATCATGATATTTCACTCATGATCTGGCCTGGTTGACCCAATCATGATATTGAAGGATGGGACCTTTTCTCGAAAGACTCCGGATCCCGATAAGAGTTGAAGATGGTGCAACATCGAATCCTGTTACGTTACTTCGAATGGAATCTTAGCCCGCCTCACCGGCTTTCGTTCTTCTTCTGTACCGTCCCTTGAATAAAGACACCCGAGCGCCTTGGCTTTAGAAAGGCTTTCCCAACCGTCACATTGTAACTTCAAGTCCTGCCTACTTGTAGGCTTAGGGTAGTCCTCGAAAACCTTCTTCTTTTACTGGCTTGGGAAAGACCCGTAGGCTATGGATCCCACTAATGGAATGGGACTATAACCATACTTCCATGGTCTAGGTTCAAGGACAATAAAGTATTTTGGACAGAAAGGCAGGAATGCCAACGACTTCTCCCTCTTCCTCCTCCCTGAACGCGAGGACTGTCCATCCCCAATGTTCTACACACAGAAGGACTGCATTTAAAAAAAAGAAAATGTAAGTAAACCATGAGGTCTTTCTATAATGAGAAAATGTCCCAATATCTTACTTTCTTTCAGACAATTCTATCCGATACGTAGTTTTTATGTTTTGTAGGATTTGTAATCAATGGCGCCTTTGGCTGTCTTTTTTTTTATGTGGAGGGATATAGCCTCATTATGAGCCTTAAGTTATATATGGATTGGGGAATCCCCCATAAACTTGTTGTAGGTTGGGGAGGGGTCAGTCTAACCCCTATCTTAGTCAACCTCCCGAAACCTAATCCTATTTTTATCGTGGCAATTCTTTTCATTTTGTTTCATCTTCTCTTATGGCAATATGTCCTATCCGCTTGGTGGCGAGATCTTTCAAGAGAGAGCCATAATGAAAATAATACACTGTCAGAAATATTATTAATACTGGCCAATAGACTCTTTGGTGCTTTCCTGTTATATCAGGGCTGGCATTTTTTGCTCTTTTTAATTACATTGTGCAACAATTGGGGTTGCCCAATGGATTTTGTATTGGGGATGAACGATGTCAGTCTTTTCCCCGCGTTATAAACCCCCGGGTAAAACCCGCCTGACGAATTTGTAGAGCTTATTTATGATTGCGAACTTTTCCTCTAGCTACTAAGCTCGCATTTAAATGTTCGGATCTATGGAGCTCGAATTCAAGGCTTGCTATGAGGCCTGCATGCAAGTCTTGAATAGATATTTTATACACTCCCAAATCTCTTGAGTTGCAGCGAGCGCTGTTTTCTCTTTCGACCCTTAGGATTTTCCAGTAGAAAGTCTTATGAGAATAATTTGATTTCATAGAGCTGAATAGGCAGCCGGAAGTCAACAACAACAAACATCTGTTTTCTGCTTCCGCGGTCGAATCTACGATCCTCGGCCATGTTTCCCTTCCGACTATGCGAATTAACCTCAGTGCTTTCAATTGTTTTATTATTTTTCTATTATTCTTATTATTTCCCAATCTTAGAAGGAACAATAGAAGAAAAGGCTGCCCAGCCAACGAAATTGACTGAAATACATTCTTTCTCGGGGGACCATGCCCTCGGGAGAGATCCGAAATCGTAAGCGTAGCTATCCAACCCATATCACAACACTCAAACCATCTCGCACTGAGCTGAAACCATTCATAGTTGCCGATATTGAGACTATACCATTACAGAAAGATGGCGTTCATCATCCTTATGCTGCAGGTCTCTTGATGGTTCGTCCCGGTGAACAGATCAATGATCTTATGATTGATACCTACTTTAGTGAAGACTACTCTATAATCTTGGATTCCTTTGAAGAAAGGAGTACTAAGGTACTTTATGACTTGGTATTAAGGATCTCAACGATTGTTAGACAAGAACAAGAACCTTTAACTATTTACTTCCACAACTTATGACGATTCGATGGAATTTTCTTGCTTAAGCACCTATCATGTCATCACAAGAGCTACATGCTAAAACCACTGATGAGGAACCGTATGGTTTACGAATTAGCTGTCTATTCTGGTAAGAAGCTGTTATTCCGCTTCAGAGACTCCTTGAATCTACTCCCTGGAAAACTTAGCGCCCTAGCTAAGAGTCTATGCCCGAATAGGCCACTCTGATCAACAAAGTGCTTCAGTATCTACAGATGCAGTCCAAGCTTCAGGGGGCGCGTCATATGAAGTGAGTTTCAGTTCCTGCAACGGTTCGAGTTGGTGATCAAGTACAAGAAAAGAAGGGCCAACGACGGTTACAGATTTTCTGTCCCCTTTTTCTATTTTTAGTAAAGCGTCGCAACTGCTTTTTTATCACTTTATTAGACTTCAGGGACTTTACGGCGGAGTACTCGGAGGGACGTCGAAAGGCGTCTGGGAGAAGACGACCCGACTGCAGACGGCAGATGGCGAAGAGCCGGGGCAAAGACCCTCTTTATTGGCTAGCGGGGCATGCCCTTCATTAGTGGGTGTGCTGTCGACTATTGATTCAATTCCCGAAAACTTGACTGACTGGGAGGGAGGAGTGGAACCGCTCGACCTGAAGTAAAGCACTCTGATAGCACTGGCCCTGTTTAAGCTTCGATCAAAGCAATCAGGTATGGTGGCTGTGCACCTTGAAGGGCTGAGGCAATGAGTGAACCCGATGGAACTCAGGCTTATTCATATCCGAGTCCATAACTGATTTTGTAATAGAATAGCCCTTTGACCCCAAAGAAAGAAGTTTGCTCTTCCATTTCTTAGGAGGAGTGCTCCTATGTTAGCAGGATATTTCGTGCAAGAACTCGGTTTGAGTTAGTGCACTAACTAGGTTGTTTTTTCTCCCCTAATGGCTCTATCTCTGAGGTAACCCGGACTAGTAGCAACCGATCCTAGTAAATAAGATATTATTTCATAGAATTGGTTGTTCTTTCTCTCTCCTTTCTTCTAGAGGAATTGAGTCGTTCATTTCGGTCTAACTTCGTTACTGTACCCCGGTCTCACTCCGACAGCGTACTATCCTAGACCTCTGTCTATCCCGACATTGATAGAAATTCATAGTTAGGGGATTCCCGGTCTAGGAACAAGAGCCATTCCATTCGTGGTCACATGAAAGCGGCGATAGATAGTCCTCCTACTGCTAGGCTAAGGGAAAAGGCAAAGATCACATTAGATTAGTACTTGCTAAAGGCTTTCTCCCTCTCTACTGAACGTGTGCTTTATATTATGTATAAAGTGGTGTTTAGCTGCTCCTCCTCGCCTAGGCGGGCCGATTGATTGACCAAGATGGGCCTAGTAAAAGTAGGCCAAGATTCTTTCTTTATTGAAGAAGAACCGCAGCTGCTAAGATAAAAAGTGACATAGATTTAGCTTTTGATGAACTGACTAAGGGAAGGAAGGACAGGCATACCTAGGAAATCGAGATTGGGATCCCGTTGATCCAGCGGGGAAGCAACGGCTAGGGCATAGCTAGGTGCTGGCTGAAGTACTGGTGAAAGTACCTGAACTAGTGGTGACATCGTCAGGAGAGGCTCCAGTACTAGTGGGTAAAGGCGAAGTCATCATAAGTGGTTGACTGGGCCTAGGAACGACCATCGGTCGGGGCCCGCGAGCTTTTAAGGGAAAATCATCCTTTTTCACTCGTCTTTGCATTTGACTTCTTCCTTCCTTGTTTTGATCCCTTACTACTTGATACTAGGAGAATCCAGACAAGTTGCTTGATTGCTTGGTCCGACAATACAGGGTCTTCAAGGAAGAGGTTAGGTGTTAGGGCTTTCTTTATCACAGTCTAGGGACTGCCTTGCTTTTCATAGCCCTAGCTACGCTACCGTAACCAGTCGTTAGGCTTCCCATCAGATAGTTCAGTCTGGCGGCGGAGATAGACACTTTGGATTCGGCAAGCTACTCTGCTTTCACATATTATAGAAAGATGGTTACTACATTGATAGAGGCATACAAGTATTCAGTTATCCCAATAGTAATAGCCCACGGAACGGTAATTCAGTGATCTTTAACCAATTGCGATTCCGCGCATCTGATCTTTCCTGGTATTCAAATGGTTTATTGGCGGGCTGAGACTACACAGGGGTAGAGGCCCATGCGCACAGCGTGCCATTGGTAATGATTCTACTACGGTGCCACAAATTCGCAAGCTGATCCTAAGTAATCGTTGTTGTTCATTGGATTCCGGAGGAACTACTTCGTTAGGATTGAGGAATTGCTGCGATTCTTTTTGCGGATGCTATAAGAGGCATGACCGATTCTGAGACTGATGCAATGATAGCATGCAGCAACAACTGATCCTGTCGAACCCAATAGGTGTAAGCAGGATTTGGTGAGACCGTCTGTCCATCCTTCACAACGGTCTTCGAAGGAACCTTAGCGCCGCGTGTGTGTTGTGGGCCAAGAAAGAGGCATAGAAAGAGTGAGAAAGCTCAATCCAAGACATGAAAGCGGAATCACAACTGTCGGATCTCGTGCTTAAGCAAAGAGACAATTTCCTTTTGATAGCCGCATAACCATAACAAGTATTCTCTAATGCCATACCAAACCAAGACCTTTCCTACAAGGAAAAGCAAGAACCCGCGGCTCCCCCTGGAGTGAGTTTTTTTCTGCGGGATTTAGGGATTCCTGTCTTTTGCTCATATTGTATCCTATGGAGATGGATTGATATGGGGGGTTTCCACTTCTTACCTATTTACTTCTACTTGAACCGTTCAACGAGCGTTATAACGATCCAAAGGCTCAAGAATGAGAAAAAACCTTCTTTCTTCGATCTTGTACGAAGGTAGACTGAACATCAACAGAATCTCGACAGTAAAGGCAACAAAATAAGTAGAATCAAGGTGAAACTGGGCTTCCGCCTCATACGGCTCCTCTAGGGATGGAGGTAGGCCCAGCCCAGGCTTGTGCGGTTAAGGTTGTTGTACACGACCTCATAAGAAAAGAATGAAAAAAAACGATGTTTCCAGCTTCTGGTCTTTGACATAAAGAAAGAAGGTTGTAATAACGAAAGGGACATCTGCTAATTTGGTCCTAGCTAGTGGAACAAGAAAGACATGGATGGTTTACATGAGTAAACCAATAAAAAAACGATAAAAGAAAAAAGAAAAAGAAAACTCGAGAACTCCTATCACGGGTTTTCTTCCTATTGTCGACTCGGGCTTGAATGAGTTTCATTTGGGAAGGTGGTTAAGTCATTGATAGAGATGAATCGAATCACCTAGCATTAGACTAGCTAAACTTCCTTTTCTTGGGTGGCTTGGTTAGATTGGTTTGAATAGCCCTATCTTTTACCCGGAAAGGGAATCGAGCCCACACTTGGTTCAAGGCTTTCAATAAGGAATACCGGGCTTAAGGGAATGGGAATCTACTTACCAACTGATCCTACTCTTCTGGATCGAGAATCGTGTTAAAGTCCCCAATGACCAACCATGGGAGAGAGATAGAATTCGCTATCTCAGTGAATTCCTGCCACGCCTCATGCCGATGGCAAGCTTGAGCCCATGCATAGACCACGGAAAAGATCCAAGAGTGCCCTAGTTTTTTGTCTGGAACGAGAATTCATTGTCCTCCTCCTTAGCCGATCGCTAACTATCAACCACTTAATCCTTCTCAGACATCTTCTCCTCCTCGATAACCTTACTAACCACTTCAGGTTCAGGCTGCACAATAGAGATCGAGATAGCCTCGTGAGCGTGATTCTGAGTCTCGTGGTTGATATCTGTGAGCGAGACCCAAGCAGGAGAAGCAAAGGTAGAAGGAGCAGAGAGGCAGCAGCACCTATTTCTCCGCTGCTATATCAAGATGATCTATAGCATCATAGATAGAGACAAAGTTTCCTTCACGTAGTTCCACCAGCTTCAATAACATATCGATACCCGGGCTAGTAGATGCATACCAATATCGTGCTGTAATCGGGCTTGGCACCTTCCCTTATTCTCCTTCCTTTCCTTTCTCTTGTGGAACAACATAGCTGGAGCATTCAAAATAGGTATTTCATTCAGTATTTGAAACCTAAGGTTTTGAATGGCTATCACGTCCACTAACTATTCCATCCAATTTCTGATTCTACGCCTCTTGGGAGCGGCCAGCCCTAGGCCTTCGATAAACAGATTCAAATGGTCTTCCCGCTCCTTATTTTCTTTATTAGTCTGATTTCCCGACTAAGAATAAGTTTTCTTAGGCAAAAAAAAACTTGCATCAATCCGACCTTAGAAACAAGATTTCACGGCAGCTAGACTACGCGATATACACAATTTTCAGTCGTAGGACTGAGACCGTTGGGAAAAATATGCCTAATTTCCTTTCCTAATTCCAATCGTGCCAGTTTTCTAAAACACCGTGTTTTTGGCCTCAATTCCGAGCTTACTCCTATCAAAGAGACTGGCATTTGACTTCTTCCTTCCTTGTTTTGATCCCTTACTACTTGATACTAGGAGAATCCAGACAACTTTCGTACAATTGCATCAGTAGCGATTTCTATCTATATACGTTATTTCGTTCGCCTTTGTGGGCTTGGAAGCGTCATAGAATCAGCTTTACGCTTCGGGTAAAGGTCCACTTTGTCGCCCAATTAGGGGTGTTCCGGCCCATGATCAGTTCGGTTTAGTAGTGTTAACTCAGGTCTTGTCTACCACGGGGAATTAGAACTTAGTTTAAATGGGTCCATTCCTCTCCCTATAGGTCGAGCTAATAAATTCCTTCATAAGCTAATAAGAGATTCTATTATTCTACACTGACTTTACTATGCTTCTTATTAGTTATAGTAACTATACCCTCTGGGTGGAATTGCCACAACATGGGCCTTCTTCAAGGGAGGAGTTCATACCCGGAGAAAGAAAGCAGGCTACTAAATCGACTATTTCAAGATACTTTTCTACATTCGTAGCGAAGAGTGCGCTACGCATTTGAAAGCGAATAGTGCTTACTTTCCAAGGTGGACACAGCCCCGAAACCGATCTGCGAAAGATAACATAGACATCTTTATATACTTAGATACCATATCCAATTCTAAACAACCGATATGCGACATCAACAGCTCATATGCGCCAGATATAACTCTTCCTCCTAAAAGCGCATGTGCGATAGCCGGATCAACAATAATGGCTTCTGAATGCAGAATGTATACAATTGATTGAGGAAACTTGGAATGAAACTTCCAGGAATTTGAAAGCTCCTGCCTACTGCTACTAGTACTAGTAGCAGTAGCAATTCAACAAACGACTAAAGGCCCTACTGAAGATTCAAAAGGCGAAGGAAATGTCAGTACAAAACAAGCAGAAAACACGTGAATGGAAAAGGAAGATTGGAAGCTCAGCTTTAAGTCAAGAAGGGTAGGGGAGCCGCTGCGCCTACAATCTCGACAGTTTTGGTTAAAAGGTTTTTTCTTTTTTCCACGCATCTATTAAGAAACGCGGAATCCACACTTTCATCAATTTGAAATGCCCAACAGGCCGGGTTTTGGTTCAGCATGAGGAGATAAGGACAGAAGTTATGAAATTGGAATAATAAGAAAAAATATCCCTCTACTGGAAAGTGGTCGTGAAAGGAGACTGCTTTTGAATGCTTACCTAAGCCAAGCTCTTTGACAGACTCGGCTGTGAACAAATCCTCTCTTAGAGAATCGACCGTTCGACGAGAAAAAGTCTTATTAGTCTTCCGCTTGAACGGTGATATCTATAATCAAAAAAGAATACCTGTCTCAAGCTAAATGATACCGGCTGAAGGTAAGTAAATTCTTTAGTTTATGGAGCTAGTATTTCTTTTTTTAAATAATCCGATGCAGTTAGCGAGAGGTTCAGTTCGAAAGGAAAGGCAGTTCAGTCATCTGCGGGTAGAAAGACTAAAAAAGAAAAGAAAGTATGCTATCTCTCCTAGCCTTCTTTCTTGCTGTGATTCCATTTCCTGCATCAAGCCAAGTTAGCTCATCTTAGGGTTTTTTCTTTTTAATAAAGGCTTAAGTTCTTCCTTTATTAAGGTAAGGTCCGAGAGTAACATGGCTATTTTGTCAGCTCTTCTGACTATGCTTTCCATGGTAGCTAGGCAAAGTCCAGGTTATATCAAACCAGACTACTTCCAGGTGGTTTAGTAAGGGCTTTAGGAAAAGGCGTAACTGCTCTTGTCGGAAGGGCAGGGCTACCAAAGGTCGACCTTTCTTTCTTATCTAATCCCCCCCTCTTCCGAGCGATGCCCAGATCCCTTTCGCACCTAACGGTACTCAGAATCATAGGCACCGGTCTTCCGATTCCAACGTTGGAAGCCCAAGTGGAATTGGCGACCGGAGACGCCGTCATTCTTACGGCCGATGGACGAAGGGGGCGGACCCTCCGAAGGTCGGAGAGTGATCACCCCTTTCCTAGCATTGGGTTGGTCAACCCAAAATGCTAATAACGTGAAGTCCTTTCCAGTGACTCCACCCATCACCACATATCCGTTGCCGGACACGGGTGACGACTCAAGGATAGGAACCTTGTAGTCAAGACCCCATTCCGCTAAACGATCATAAACACGCCATAAAAGCCCGAAACGAACTAATGTTGGATCAGTCGTCTCAGACTTCCAATGACGGTTCACAACCGGAGCGTTAAAGAAATCTTGGATGGACACCTCAGGCGACCATACCGTCAGGTGATACCACCTCAAGTATGCGAGCCATTGTCGGACCCATGACCTCAGGGCAGTCCACTCTAAGAAATCTCGCGTTGAATCCCCAACTACTACTTCGTCAGGGAATAACTTGAGCTCGTCAGGGGCTGTCTCCTTGCGGAGATAGTCTACTAAAGTAAAGCGCCCTTGAGGTACGGATTCAACGGCCTACCACGTCCCAGCCATAAATCAAAAAGGCATGGAACGTTTCTGGAACATCTTCAGCAACCTAGAAATGCTAGGAGACTGCCGATGTGGGAAAGTACTAATACTACGCCTACTGACGCCACCTATCCGACACTAATGACTTCTGTTTCGAAACAGGAATGTCATAGCGGGAAAGGGTCTCCAGGTAGACAGCGGCTACGCGCTCGTCGGCGATGACAACGTCGTCACCGAGTACCGCGTAACGGTCAAAGACTTGCTGAGGGTACACCTTGTCTGCCGCTAACCATATCAAAGCATTCAGGGTTAACGCAAACAAAGGCCAGGAAGAGGAATACCCCAACGGTTGACCCGTGGAGAACCACACTAGTAAATCGGGTGTCCGCACCCAGTCCACTAGGAATGGATGTCCTGTCAATGACAGAGACACTCCTTGGGCAAAAGTTGGGCCAAAGCAAGCGTCTAAGACTGCATACTGGAGGAGGAAGGGACAGCGATCAGTCGCTGACTTCAAATCCACCGAGTATGTGCTCTTGGCGCCAACTAGGCGGCTCAAAGGTGCCGTTTGGTTGAATGTACCATCCATAGGTAATTGACGGAAAACTTCCATCAACCATTTAGGAAGGGGGTGTAGCAACCTCTGATTCACCCAGTTTCCTATGGCGAATATCCTCCTCTTCCCCCCACCCTCTATTGACTGACCTAATCGACCCAGATAGGGCGTAACTGGATCAAATTCAGGAAGAGGATTGTCTAAACCCACTTTAGAAGCGAAGTGCTCACAGTCGGAGACTGAGAACATTTCGTTATTCGGGTCAAAACAATACCAGATCCTGGGGAACCACAACAAACACCCTGGTTCGGAGAGTGGATTAAGTTAGTTTTAGCCCCTCCCCTCACTCACGGGCTACCAAGTCGAGTTCATTCAAGATCACTGATCCCTGGAGCGAAGGCCGTCAATTAAGCCGGTCAAGCAAACAACCAACGCTCCGGGCTACCGCACCCCCGAATGTAGCATTTTTCCTTTTGTTGGCTGGGGCTTGGTTGACACCCTCTGGAGAGGCAGTTCCTATTGATTTCAGGCCGGTTGATGCCTGTGTGAGCTAGATTCCTCAGCAGGAAAAGGAGTCGGTTTAGGAGTAGAAACAAGAGGATAGCTTGGAGCAGGGATCAATTTCATCCATTTTGGCGGGTGCTTACTGACCGGATACCTTAATTGCTTCGAAGTAGGCTGGGTCGCCTTTTTCCGGGTATGAAATAAACACTTCAGACAAGGGAACAGCAGTTTCAACTAGGCCAGCAGTTCCTAGGCCGGTTTCAGCGGATTGGCTGGTTGGTAGGGAAGGAAGGCTAGCTGTTGGATTCGAGTACGGAGTTGAAGCAATAGTTACCGCCACCGCCCTTGTTTTAGACCAAACCATTGATGGAGCCAGCAAAGCAAATAGAAAGTTATTGGCTCGTTGATCTTTGATTCGAGAGTCTTCCCGGCTGGCCTATATAGTTTAACCCCTGAGCGCTAATCCATCAAGATCGTAGCTAAGAGAGAAGCTCCCCGGCTATCCACTTATCGTAGTAATCAAGCTCGGTCGGACTGAGACTGAGGGACTGCTGACCCGATGGTTTGCGAGTTGCGTGCCTTCCTATGGACCTATGCCCTTATACGTCAAACTATTCCTGCTTCAAGGAGAGGTTCAAATAGATTCTTCACTTCAACAGTTGATCCCTGTAACTAGAAATTGAATAAGAGAAGAAAGCGTAGCCGTAGAAAAGAATTTGATTTAAGGCTTTTTTTCCTTGCCTTCCTCACTGACTGGAGCCCAGCAATGAGAAAGCGTCCGTTCACGTCAGGGTGAAGGAGGCTTGTACTTTCATCGAGATTGGCTTGGTGTGAAGTGTACCGCATCGAACAAGCAAGGGGCGCGAAGGCCGTTGCGCTAACGCGCATCCGCTGGATACAAGATCGAAAAGAATGCATTGCATTCCAAGCCCAAAAGGACCAAGGAGGATGAAGCGGGGTAGAGGAATTGGTCAACTCATCAGGCTCATGACCTGAAGACTGCAGGTTCGAATCCTGTCCCCGCCTAATCAGTGGTATTCTCACGGGCCGAAGTGCAAAGCCCGGCAGCCTATTCTTTCTGGTAAGTATTCTACAATATTACTAAACAGGTTTGGCAGCTGTGATTTCGAGACCCTTTATGATGGTTTCCGTTTAGCGTTCGAGTCCTTGGAATCAAGCTCAAGCTGGATCGAAGACTCTTTTGGCATCAACCTTCTCCTAGAACCGGAACCTTGATCCGCGGCTGAAGTAGCCTTATCAAACTTTCGCGCGCAAAACGCAGCCTATCATATCAGTCGAGTCGATCCGATTCGTTCTTATCTATAGATAACGCAAGAGAGAACTTATGACCTCGCGGATGGAGAGGGATTCGAACCCCCGGTATTCCTATCAATACTTCGGTTTTCAAGACCGACTCTTTCAACCGCTCAGACATCCATCCCCTTCGAAAAGCCCTATCTATCCACGCGCTGGCAGGTAGGGGCTTATTTATGTGATTCGCTACGCTTGCTTGCGCCTATCGGCTGATTCTATTGCCTGCCGGTTAGCGAAACTTTTCCGGTAGTACGAATCGCTACGCTTCGCCTCTTTCTATATGATAATATGCACCTTGGTTGCTGCGCTCCCTGCGGGTAATAGCAAGAGAGTGAAGAACGAATGATCCCCCAAACAAAAAGAGTGATTGAGTCCGACTCAAGCGAGTGAGTGAAAGGCGTGGCAAGAGAGCGAGTTCGACTCGCGAACGATCAGCAAGTGAAGGACCGATCCTTTTGCGCCAATACTGTTTCGAGACTGGTACTTGGCGGCTCACGAGCAACATATAGACTAAGGTTGCCCATCACTCCCTCGCTCTTTTTTGAAGGCCCTTTCTATTTTCTAGTATGGTTCCTATATAAGAACACTGAACGCCCAGCTTCGCAGAGCAGCTCTCTCCCCAGCCCACAGCATAGTGTGGAATCTGGATCCTTTCATCGAGCACCATTTCTTTTAGATAGAAAGGTGTTCTGACTCTATTGTATTGGATCAAGTCATAACCTAAGCCAACTACTAGTATACTACTATGGAGAGCTAAGCTCTATTTCAGAGATTGGACTCTCTTACTGTGATTAGCTGACTTCGTTATCCAAAAGATCTTGTTCATGTCTTGCTCTTTGCCCACGTCGAAAAGGGGCAGGTTTGGGTCTTCTAATAGAATAGAACCTCTTCCTCCACCTTATGTGTCAGTCTTCGATTCCGATTCTTCTAAGTGGTCTATTGGATAAGCAGCGGGGGTTTTAGTTCCATCCCTATCCCGGAAGCCTTAAAGGCCGACGTACTTTCCTTTCTTTGAGCGACTGACCTGGAACAGGCCTAAAGTGCGCAATTTATCCTTTTATTCTCCATTTAGTGCTGAGCACCGTTGTTACTGAACCTGCTGGATTCGTTGTAGACTGCTTTCAAACCCCACTGAACTAAGAAAGAGTCTCGTATCGACCAAGTATTTACTTAGAATAGGATCCCTTGTTGAGACTCAGTGATGAAATAGAAAGAAAAACAGCCGGTAGCTAAAAGAAAGTAATCTAAAGAGCGAGATAGAAGCGGATCGCTAAAGAGAAAATGTTAACGGGGAGCATACGCAACTGCGACTAGAATCAATATGCCTAGGACACGGTTTTCCTGCAAGCTGAGTGTGTAAGGCCCCGCAGGGAAGGCCCTTTACCTTTAGGTCAGAATGCCGCTATCATGTGCGGATAAGCCTTCCGATTAGCTGACTGAGACCATCTCCGGCTTATAGCTGGTAGAACTAGATAGCTGTTAGAACGTTAGGTAAACTGCAATCTATGGCAGTTTCTTAAAGTCTGTAGCTCCTCAACGAAGGTAGGTCGACTAAGCCTAAGCCACTAAGGAAGAGTTTTGAATCAATATCTGCTATCTGCCCATAAACATGTCTGAATAAGCCTGCTGATTAGCTTAGCCCACCCCGACCGAATATCCTCTATAGGAAGGTCTTATCTATTCAAAAACCAAGCTATCTATACCTGTAAGCCCACGGTTTCATTCCAATGCTTTGATTAGTTACGAAGACGTGAACCTTTACCTTTTGACTTTGCAAGAGTAGTTTCATCGGTGGAAGGGGGGGAGAAGGTTGTTCGACTGAAGCCCGACCTCTATGATCTGAAATGAGTGCGGAAATGTCCCTTTAAGAAAAGGATCTTTACAGAAAAAGAGCCCAGAGGTTTAGTCAGCTATTGTCCTATTTTCTTTTTTCTTCTCGATGAGAGGCTTTCCCAACAGCACTGGTTTGTCAACCTCCATGGTCTTTCCCAATCTTTTTCTATTACTGACACCTGGAACCAGCTTAAATTGCTAAAGCAACTCCCGAACCTAATTCCCAAGGTCACATACCTGTCGCATAAAAAGAAAATGCATAAATGCATAATAGTTATAGTTGGAATCTCCAATAGGGCAGGCATTAATATTCAAAGGTTGACTCTCCAGCTGGGACATCATCCACAGCTAGATCCTCCTTTAGTTTAGGAAGTAGATCGAAAGGGCAAAGAGAGCCACCCGGTCATCATGGATAAAACTACCCCTCTTTCAATTGGCATCTAACCATCTTCTTCTCACTAGGGCCGGGGTTGGTCTTTCTAATCAATCATAAAATGAACCGGTGGATTGATTGACTTCTGGCTACGAGACCTCTTCACCGGAACCATTCGTTACGGGTTCATAAAGGAAAGGACCTTGCCCACTTCGACTTTTTCTCTCATCGATTGACTGAAAAAAAGGCAAAACCGGCATTCAAGGATTGAAGATGTATCCGATCCCAGGTGCGTCTTCTTTTTAATATTCAATCTTATTAGTTTAGTAGAGTAGGCGAGAGAGCCTTTCACAGACAGGTGACATACCTTAGAAAAGAAAGGAGAGACCCTATTGAGGGGGGCCTAGGTCCGGTCGTGGTCTTTCTTCCAAAAAGAATATCCACTTAGTAGTAGTCGCTTGGAGAGGTAGAGATGAATGCTTGTTCGTTCCCCCTTTCGTTCTGACAGTACGTACCCTCTCATGTAACAATCAGTCTTTCCTCTTAAGCAAGGGCTTTCCTAGGAATGCCTAGCTTTCTCTCCCTTCTTGTCTTAGTATATATTATAGTGACGCTTGAACTTGAACGGCTTTGCAACAAGAAAGACTCCAGCTGGAGTGAATCCTGGCTCTTGGATGGATAGCTAGACTGGATGAGGAGAACTGGCAGTTCCCCGGTCGTCTTTGTTGGATTGGAATAATAGACTGCCCCTCCTGCCCTAGTTGAGATTCCAATATGATATGGAAATCACCTAAATGCACCATTTGTTTTCGTTCTTCTTGATACGAGATAGTTATTCCGTTACCGAGTCCGAGTTCCTTTTTCTATTATATGATAATGGAAAGAGCACTTTTATTCTTATGCTTTATGCCCTTGTCGAAAAGTATTTAGAACGCTTCTCAGCGACTCTATCTATGGGCCCAAATGCCACTCAATTTCAAAGCACTCTATATCATAATAAAGCGAAGGATTCAATCCAGCCACAGGTGTCCCTACGGCTACCTTGTTACGACTTCATTTTGAGATGAATGGGGCGTTGATGAAAGCATTAACATTCCTAAAAAACACGACTTAGCGGCTATAAGAAAGGATGTCGCAGATCAGCTGTGTGACTTAAAACCTGAAGGACAGTCTTGTTTTACCCAAGTCGAAAGAGCTAGTCGTTATCTGACCAATACTCATCGATGCTATTTAGGTTGGCTCGAGTGCCAATGGTTATCGACATCAACTCGTACTCCCTTACCCAATCTATCTGCCTTTCCAGCTCCTCGTCATTTTGGCAAGGAAGCAGTCGTGATTCCCCTTGGTCTAGTGTAAGGACGAGACTAAAGATGGGGCCTTTCACCATCCCATAGTGGTATCGCTGGTTTATATATAAACCACCCGGAATCCCTTTTGTCTTGATTTAGGGGAATAGGCGCATTGATTAGATTACGTGGTTCGAGCAATCTGCAGGAAGTTTCTTTTTTCTTTTACCATTCATATTAAAGTAAGACGGATAGGGCATATTTGACTAGGAAGCAAGCAAAGCTAGTCCCTCCATACCAGCTAGCAGTCTCCTTTAGGGAGTCCCCTTCTTTACTGAGTAGGGTTCCCGGGTGCCTATGCGATTATTAAGGCAGGGTGCTACTGTACCAGTAGTGGAGTGGCTTGAATCAAATCGTTTGTCTAGAGAGGGTGTAGCGATAACCAAAGCTGACTGTACTATAAACTCAAGATGCTGTATAGGCAACTGGCCTTAGACTAGTGTATCGAACTACAGGACAGGAGCGACCCATAATCATTGACGAAGAGGAAGGTTTGGAAAGGGATCAAACATATTGAGGAGAAGCTTTCACAAAGGCCAATAGCCGATAGCTGATGTCACTAGCCTGAACTTCTTTATCTACTTGAAAGCTGATGGGAGTACGGCTTTCTTCAAGGAAGTGTCCCCTATGATATTATATTAGTAAAGAGCCCTTGGATTCGCCTTTTTCCGTAAGCCGCAGATGAAGGTGCAGTCAAGCCCTTTGAATCTTATCCATTGAAGAAGACAGACTTCAAGACTGAAACCTGCCCCTTTCGAAAACTTTTCTATAATATAAGGTAAGCTTTTTGGAACACTTATTATTTTAGAGAAAGGGCCTAGGTTGGAAGCGAAGAAAGGCCTTTGAGAACGATTGATTGGAATAGATAGAAGAATTAATTGCAATACGGAGATCCTTCTATTTAAAGAAATGAGGAGAAATTCTCTGCGCTTTCCTGAAATGATGAAAGGCAAGAAGCTCCGTCTCCGTCCCTTCCCTTCTGTCCAAGACTCTTGAATCAGTCTCGTCTTACATTCCCTCCTCTCCGCCTAGGCGAAAGAGAGTCCGGCCTATGGTCTACTCAAAGGTTGAAGAGAAAGATTGTGGGTCAGATCAATCCATTCCGTTGTTCAGGGAAGATCTATGGAATAGTAAAGCCAAAACGTATCAATAGCTTTCCTGAAAGAGAAACTGGTTGAAAAGTCTCCCCAGATCCTGATTTGAGAGAAAAAGAGGCCAGCTAAGTGAAAGAGGTTAGGGCTAATGAGCTAACGTGCCAACGAGCTTGCAGTTGTAGTTTGAGTCTTTAGGCAATCTCTAAAATAGCAGATCTGCTGATGGTTAGGTGGTTAGCGAACATCGCCCCAATAGGATGCATAGCGGCAGGAGGAGTTGGGTTGGTTGACATGGGGCTAGATGATATAGCCAGTGTTCCGTGAGGGACCAAAAGGTATCAGATATGTAACATCCAAAGGGTATGATTTAGTAACTGTTCTGTGCGTTCTCAAGGGGAGATCGTGAATTGAATAAGAGAAGAAAGAGAGCTTTAGAAGCAGCCAATCTTTTCTTTATGCCCCATGTCTTCCGTTGGTCAACAACCAACCACAGCTCTCTATAGTACGTACTGGAAGAAGCCTCTCTCTTTCTTTATCGAGAGATTTATTTAGTGTTCAGTGCATTAAAGTCTACCTGAGTCCTAAAATGGTATCATTAGTGATAGAAGGACCAACTATCTTTTTGAAGCAGATGGTTCACAGTGCTTATTCTATAGATACTGGAAAAGCCAACTCATGTTTCCACTCTATTTTCATTACGAAGATGTATCACGTCAGGATCCGTTGCTCAAACCGAATCACGCCAACGTTATGGAAGTTCCTGGATCGTGTAAAATAAGAGTAGTACCAAAGGCAGCACCTTCTATCAAAAATGGAAAATTGGGGAAATCTGTCAAAAATCATATCAAAGTCAAACACAGAAGTCAGGTAAAACGGCTGTGGAAACTATACCCAAGTAGGGGGTTTCCCAAATCAAGCCCCCCTAAAAAAACAAGGGGCGCTACTCCATTGGTTCATAATCTGTCCGTCAACTATGTCTTAAAAGACTAAATTGTATAAGCGCCCCTCAAACAACAATCTCTTCTTGAAGCAGATCTACGATAGTATACCTTATTAGAAGCTTATTCTAATTAATAGTAGTACTAGTACTAGTAACAGCGCATATGCGATAACAAAGCCGATATACACTTGAAGCATGCATGAAACAATAGGGAAGGGAAACTAGGCTTCTACGAGCGGGTAGTGAGTAAATGATAGAGGAAAATCTATTACTTGAATATGTTCTTTGCTTGAGCATATAGATGTTCGTGAATGAAACAACTACAAGGCCGCCAAAACCATTTACTACGCAAACAAGGACTTGATTAGCTCCTATTAGACGTTAATGTCCGAGTTCGTAACTCCTTGATGACTTTCTTACCTTAATTAACAGATAGCTGTAGTAATAAGGCTTCTTCAAGGAAAAGAGAAGAGGCAGATTCAATCCCAACAGTTCCCATCTTTGGTGTGTTAAGCGGAAGAGGGGGCAGGGCTTTAATGCCCATTCCCTAGCCAACTATCTTTCCTTCTAAGACTGATAAGACTGTTCCCATTAAGGCAATGCAATTATTAATGTCCGATCAATAGCAATAGTGCTGTGGCACTTCTTCTGACTTTCTTGTTGAGCATAAAACTTCTGGAGGATTTGATATGGATGTCACTTGCTTGCTCTAGAAGAAGCTGCTATTGAATCAATCAGCTGTGAACGAATCGGATGTTGCAAGAAAAGAAGAAGGACTTTGGTTCTTTCTTTTGTCGATTCCGCCCATTGCAAGAGGTTAGGCTTTCTTAGAAAGAATACGGGATTAGAGTCTAATATAATATGTCCATTTTGAAAGAAGGAACTGCACATGAATAGGCTCTTCCTTACGCCTTCAAGGAGGAAGCGGGGATGGCACGTATGAGTAGCTGTCACAAATCGAAGGGGAAAGAAAGAGTTAATCTACGAGGAGGGGGGGAAGAAGATGGCTCAGCTCTTAGCCGATCTTTTTCTTTTCTTTGCTGATTCTGCTCTCTCAATGAAATTTGCCATGTTGCACTAAGTTACTTACGGATGTATGCATGCAGTCCGGGAACACTTTGGGGTGAACACCCATCCGGTAGAAGGCAAGACACTCGAAAGCATACTATGAGATAGGTTCTAGTTCCATCTGTGCTTACTTGACTCTAGAAAACACTACTTCCTTCTTATACGTTCCCCGAGGGGGAAAGCCTTTCATGTAGAGGTGGGATAGTGAAAGAGGTTTCCCATAAGAGGAGAGAGGGAAGGGAAAGGGATAAGCAAGAGGGAATCTTGAACTGTTTTCACTCGTGCCTTTGTTGCCGTTGTCTAACTGAAGCACTAATTCACTTTCCAAAGCTAGAAGTGCTAGAAAGAAGGAGTCAAGAGTGAAGTCAAGAATGACCTTAAGGTAGGGGCCTTCACGGCTTGATGTGTTACAGGCCGCGGAAATGCCATTATCAATGATTATGAGTTGATCCTCCGTTCCCATTTTTCAAAGAAGACAAAATGTGACCCCGGAAATCTCTCGCACTTGAAAAATAGATGCCATATAGCCGATTAATTTACTATTAAATTAAATAGTTGATTCATTCAATCTTCCTTGAACGAAAAGCAGCTGATTGGTAATTAATGTGCGCTCCTGTGGGAGTCGAACCCACCACATAGGCTTTTTTTCCTTGTTTTGATCAAACAAAAAAAAATGATTGAGACTAAGTCAGCTTCCGTATTCAGGCTTCCTAATCTAACTGCCTCCTCGGCTTGGCTGTCTGTCTTGGTTGACCTTACGGCCGAGCCAGGACTTGCCCTGAAGACGACCTGTTCGAACCTGATATATAGCTGGAAAATGTTAGGGGGATTGTGTTAAGCAAAGAAAATAGGTGTCTTAGTACACAGCTTACCCTAGGATGCATGAGAACTAGATATACTGACTATGTTCGAAAGAGGGAAGAGAAAGATCTTTTTTTTGAGAAGTGATCGATACAAAACTAAAAGCAGGTGAGCTTAGGCCTGGGAACTGGGGGGATCACTCGGGCTTAGATTGCCCCAAAACCGCGCCTTAGGGAAGGCAGACGAGCTTTGCTCGCTCCCCAGCTTCGCTAACAAAGTCTCAGGGTGGTGACTGGTCCAACAGAATGGGAAACTACTGGGGTCAGATTTCAACAGATCAAGTTTCGGTTGAAGTTGGCTTGCTGGACCTTCGAGTTGAATGTGAATAATTGTGAGAAATTAGTCCCTTGTTTATCCTTCTATTCCTAAGGGAAGGGGCTTACTTATAAAAAATATATAAAAAAAAGTTTGCAATTAATCCTTAATCTATTAAGGTATTTCATTCCAATCTTCTGATCTGATACTATTATCATTGTCACTATCACCACTCGGAGCATAGGATCATCCTCCACTACACAGACGTCTGCTCATCCTTATGGCGGCATATGTCAGGATTAAGACCATCCCATAGTCCAAAGGGATTGTCCTTATTTCCCCAAAGTCAATTGAAAAAGAGGTCTTCTGCGCTCACTTCCTTGGTCTTGACTGGTCTTTTCCTCTTCCAACTTTGTAAAAGTGCCTCCTAAGGGCTTCAACCGATGCCTTCAAGCTCACCTAACTTGGTTCTAGTGTTGTGACTGGCACTCTACCAAATCCATCAATTCTTGGATTGGTTGCTTCTGAAAGAGCTGCTCTTCCGACTGCTCGTATTCATCCCTTCCCCATGAGGGCAATCAGCCCCTTGCTTTCATTTGAATATTGGCCCTCGCGCATCACGGCTAGATTTGAGTCACTCATAGCTAGGGCTTTCTATTTCATCAGGACGGCTTCTCCTCCACTGAGCTCATCGCGAACGAGAAGGCTCAGGCGGGTACGGCATGATTGGGTTAGCTAGACTCATTGCGCCGAATAAAATAAGTTGTTCGTTTCGCATTGGTTCATGACTTAGTCTTAGTAGCAGGACTATGGTTGACTTGATCGTTTATACCGTAATTCCACTGTCCGTTCAAGGGAAGTATCAACAAATGATCCCGGTGCATTTGACTTTTGAATCTGTCTTTGCTTTTTCGGGCATTCAGCTTTTGTTTGGATCTCTATCTCAGGAAAGTCGGGCATGAAAGTAAGAAAGAAGGTAAAGGACTGAATCCGCTGCTATTGATCTACCGCGTAAGGATTTGCACTCTCCAAGCAAGCCAGGTATGCAACTGACTCTTATCCATGCGAGACAGAAAGCAAGTCTTCTTACCGCTCCTTTGGTGCACGTATAATAAATAGAATAGATCACGCATCTAACTATGAATTTTAGAATATAAGAGAGAGAGTAGCCAGCACTACTTCCCAGTTCTTCGAATGGAGGACAAGGGACGGATGAAATTACCAATGGTATCGAACTGGCTTCTATGATTGCCTTCACATAACTTGAGTAGATGACAGCTGGAAGTCCCTTTTGGTTAATATAACCGCTTGATTGCTCATTTACTAGGAACCATAATTACTTGAACATTTAGAACTTCAGATTTGTGTTTGTCGCTAGTTCGATCTCTGGACGTGCACCGGCGGCCCCCTTTCCATTGATAGTCCTCCTAAGCCGATGGGCTTTACCTTAAAATGAAAATAAGGTATCGAGACCTACTGACATAGATTAAGCAGCTACTAGATCCCCCGTCTTGTCGAAGAATCAAATACTTCGTTCTCATCGATTGGGATTGACTGTCTTCTTTACTTCGACAGATGTGGTCAACCCCAGCTTGCTTATCTACAGCTGCCCTATTCCGTGTAACTTAATGAATTTGATCCAATCCAATAAGCCCGTAAGCGCCGGTACAATATAATTCTAATATCCTTTAAAGAGGTTGGAATCCTATATATAGTATTTCTTCATTTCCTGCGTAATCTGATGCTTACTCTTCATTAATTAGAGGGGTGGTCACTCCACTTGAGTCAACCGGCCCCATGTAGGGAAGAGATAGAGCTCTAATAAATCTTTATGTCAAGGAGCGGAG
>CM075768.1:29332500-29345000 GCA_037974665.1 Ehretia macrophylla | reverse complement strand
TTCTTTTTATCATTGATTTGCTTCTTTTTCTCGACTGGAAGAGCTGCCGGAACTCCCCTCCTAAGGCGACTCTTTGTAGAATCCTTTTATAAAGGGATCCGAAGCCCGGGTGAAATCGGCCTAGACGAAATAATGGCTCTTGTAGAGGCGCGTAAGCGAAAAAGGGCTCCCTTGGTGAAAGGAAGGAAGGGAAGGGCTGTTCTGACGAGTCCTCGGCAAGAACTTATGGAGATGGAGCCCGCGGTTTAAGAATTCCTAAAGAAAGACCCCTTGCGCCATCCAGCTCTCCCAACTACAAAGATAAGACAGCCTAGCGCTACTGCTACTAGGCAAGAAGAGCTAACAGCTAATACATTCTTATCTCTCCTAGTGATCTACGACAACCCCCAGAGCAGGAATGAAAACCTTTCTTGGGGGATCCGGATCCACCAATCCAGACGAGAGAGCTCAAGTCTGATTAGCCTGATCCACCATCTCGAAATGGAGACTATGAGAAAGTAACCCACCTTATCCAGCTAGCAGGGGATAGGAGGGATCCCCATTTTTTAAAATACAGAAATGGGGAGACTCGGAAAGCAGCCCGCCTTAGTGATTGAGCCCCAAGAACAGGAAAAGTATCTGGTTATCATCCCGACCAGTTCGTCGATTGAATGAATTGATTGGCTAGTGTCACACAGGTCGATCAATAAAGAATTTTTCACAAGAGACAGGGTAGACGAAGCTTTCAGTCTTCGGCAATCACCTCCGCTATTTCAGCTGTTGTCGGCATAACTGCTTCGGTAGTATACTTACCTAAACAGATAATTCGTACCATGATTAGCAGACCCTTCTCAACTCTAGCGATTTCAAGCGGACCAGTCTCCAATTACCTTGCAAAGCGTTAGCGCTAGCCAGGTCAATAGTGAAAGTATCAATGAAAGTCTCTATTTCAGTAAAGTAGAAATGACAGCAGTTTAGGTAACAGAAGACAATGCCTGCTAGAGGTATGATTCCGATCTTTGCGCAAGCAATAGCAATAATATATGCTATTTTCTTTTTGGCACAGCTCCTCTTTAATGCCAGTGGTGTGAGGGAGTTCGCTGGGGAAGTTAACTCTTTCAGTTGCTGCTCTGGGAGGAGGTTGAATCATTAGTAAAGATATCCATGCACAGTAAAGATCAATAGGTTGAAATCAGATAAAGGCAAATATGGCTTTGAGGAAGAATACGAACGGGATTCCACATTCATAGGCTGTTAGGGAGGTTTGGATAGGACACTGAAAGCTTAGCTTAGTAAGGAAAGGAACTTCTTGCACAATGGAAAGAAGAGGTTGTTAGAGAAGGAGCAGCTTCTGAGGAAGCATCCAATTCCCAGTGGTATCGTATAATAAGAGAGAGGGTAGACTGTTGAAACCCAATCTCGTGAGTTAACTTCCTTTCATCCCTAATACCTTGAATTTGGAATAGGAACTACAGCCCGTCTGAAGCGTATGCTTTTGCTTCGACTTCCACTCTTTGCCCCACTGACTGTGCTCGGACTGCTGGAGCCTAAACAGGTTAGTGCTTTGCCGGATCCAGGAAAAGCTTATTTCTATTTAGGTGCTTTAGCACAGGAGATAATGTAATGCAAGTCTGACACTCATATTGGAAGGGACTGAACTTCGAAACAACTTAGGAGTAGGGGCTTACGGTCCACGCATTAAAGCGCTTATTTTTGGTTTGAAAAAGCTACTTTTTTGATCTTTTATGCTATCAAACTTAAATACCTCAGTCGTAGGGCTCAGAGACAGTCTAACTTTGTTCTTCCCCATCCCTTGGATGCTGGTATCGTATATAAGATCACGGCTGCATTTAGGAGTGGATCTTAACTATTTATATAAGAGAAGAAAGAGAGCTTTAGAAGCAGCCAATCTTTTCTTTATGCCCAAAAAATCCCATGTCTTTCTTGGTTGGACCAAGTCAACCGGCGATTTCCAACAAGTCTTTCCTCATTTTTGTTGGGGAGCAGAGCAGTCAAAGAAGAAAGCAAAGCAAATGATTCTTCAACTCCTGTCTTGGGTTTATCCCAGAGTGGCCGATAGGCTAAAAGTACTGCAGTGGCTGTATCGTTCGCGGAGAAGCGCTCTGCAGGGTTGCCCTGAAAACCCCATTCCTAGGGATTTCTTGGGGAAAGTATGCTGGTACAAAAAACGTTTCTTTGGTTTGTTTCATATTTATCATATGATGATTTCTCATTATGAGCATGAACGAAGGAAGGGGCGCTCGGGTGTCTTTATTCAAGGGACGGTACAGAAGAAGAACGAAAGCCGGTGAGGCGGGCTAAGATTCCATTCGAAGTAACGTAACAGGATTCGATGTTGCACCATCTTCAACTCTTATCGGGATCCGGAGTCTTTCGAGAAAAGGTCCCATCCTTCAATATCATGATTGGGTCAACCAGGCCAGATCATGAGTGAAATATCATGATCGGGTCGACCAGGCCAGATCATGAGTGAATAGAAAATCGAAAATGTACATAGCCGTTCCAGCTGAAATACTGGGAATAATTCTACCACTTCTACTAGGAGTAGCCTTTTTAGTGCTAGCTGAACGTAAAGTAATGGCTTTTGTGCAACGTCGAAAGGGTCCTGATGTAGTGGGATCGTTTGGGTTGTTACAACCTCTAGCAGATGGTTTGAAATTGGTTGCGAAAGACTGGGATGGGAAACAAAACGGAATGTACCGGATTTTTAGCACGTACAACCATCAAACCAGAGACCAAAGCAGGGCTCGACAAAACAGAAAGTATCATAGTCAATGGACCCTGAAATGGAACTTTCATGCTGGAGCAAGAACTAGCATGAAAGTCGATTTATTACGACCAGCGCGGTTGTTCGTATTTCATTTTCTTCTTCCCTTAGCACAGAGTTACTTACGGAATCTCAAAACTAACAAAACTTCGTTCGAATTGGATGTGTTAAGCATGGCGCCAGCGTTCATCCTGAGCCTGGATTCTGCTCTCCTTGATTCTAGACTAGAGTCTGACCTCATTGATTGCCCTCGCCCTTCAATGCTCGTAGCTGGAAGTCGAATAAAGGCTGCTTGCTCTGATTCCTTCCCTGACCCTTGACTGGATAGCGCCTTTTCCGGCTAAGAGCCCTCCCTCTTCATGAACAGAGGCACGAGCTCTATCTTTTATAAATAAGAGATTTCTTGATTAGAGTAGAGATCCCCTTATCTCCTCGGTCAAGTCCTATTTTAGCCCTGTGTCCAGCGGAGCTTCGAGCTAAGCACGAAAGGAAATCTTTATGTTTTAAATGAAAATGAATTTCCACGTGGGCATTACTCCGCTCTTCTTGCTCCACCAATAAGCTCCCGTAGCAATAGTAGTCCCTGATCCTTAGGATTGGTATATTCTTTTCTATCCTGTAGTTCAAGCCAAGTATCACAACATTTTCTACCCATCCTGTATATTGTCCTTTTCCGTTCCGTGTTAGAATAGAACCTTAATTTATTACTTAAGTTAGATATTAGACGAGATTTTACGAAAAAAATTCTTTATAGGAGAGAACAAATATTTCTTTTTTTTTTCGATGCGAATTTGACACGACATAGGGGAAACCGTTCTTTATCATTCTTTTTATAATAAAATAAAAGCGGGTCTTTTCTATTCATATATAGGTGAAGTCTTACCCCGGATTCCCACAAAAGAGAATCATTTTTTTCAATACTCACACTCCTTATTAGTTAATAATCCTAGTGATTGGATTTCTATGTTTATTCTGATAGGAGAGAAATAAGATATTCAAATAAATTATTTTGGATCGAATGACTATTCATCTATTGTATTTTCATGCAAATAGGGGGCAAGAAAACTCTATGGAAAGATGGTGGTTTAATTCGATGTTGTTTAATAAGTTTAAGAAGAAGTTAGAACGCAGGTGCGGGCTAAATAAATCAATGGACAGTCCTGGTCCTATTGAAAATACCAGTGAGAGTGAAGATCCGAATCTAAAAGATAGGGCTAAAAACATTCATAGTTGGAGGGATCGTGACAATTCTAGTTACAGTAATCTTGATTCTTTATTCGGCGTCAAAGACATTCGGAATTTCATCTCTGATGACACTTTTTTAGTTAGGGATAGTAATGGAGACAGTTATTCCATATATTTTTATATTGAAAATCAGATTTTTGAAATTGACAACGATCATTCTTTTCTGAGTGAACTAGAAAGTTCTTTTTATAGTTATCGGAATTCTAGTTATCTGAATAATAGACATACGAGTGAAGATCCGTACTAGAATCGTTACATGTATGATACTCAATATAGTTGGAATAATCACATTAATAGTTGCATTGACAGTTATCTTCAGTCTCAAATCTGCATTGAGACTTCCATTATAAGTGGTAGTGATAATTACAGTGACAGTTACATTTCTAGGTCCATTTGGGGTGAAAGTCGAAATAGTAGTGAAAGCGAGGGTTCCAGTATACGAACCCGCACGAAGGGTAGTGATTTAACTATAAGAGAAAGCTCTAATGATCTCGATGTAACTCAAAAATACAGACATTTGTGGGTTCAATGCGAAAATTGTTATGGATTAAATTATAAAAAAATTTGGAAATCAAAAATGAATATTTGTGAACAATGTGGATATCATTTTCAAATGAGTAGTTCAGATAGAATCGAACTTTCGATCGATCCAGGTACTTGGGATCCTATGGATGAAGACATGGTCTCTTTGGATCCCATTGAATTTCATTCGGAGGAGGAGCCTTATAAAGATCGTATTGATTCTTATCAAAGAAAGACAGGATTAACTGAGGCTGTTCAAACGGGCATAGGCCGACTAAACGGTATTCCCCTAGCAATTGGGGTTATGGATTTTCAGTTTATGGGGGGTAGTATGGGATCCGTAGTAGGGGAGAAAATAACTCGTTTGATTGAGTACGCTACCAATAAATTTCTACCTCTTATTATAGTGTGTGCTTCCGGGGGGGCACGTATGCAAGAAGGAAGTTTGAGCTTGATGCAAATGGCTAAAATATCGTCTGCTTTATATGATTATCAATCAAATAAAAAGTGATTTTATGTATCAATCCTTACATCTCCTACTACTGGTGGGGTGACAGCTAGTTTTGGTATGTTGGGGGATATCATTATTGCCGAACCCAATGCCTACATTGCATTTGCGGGTAAAAGAGTAATTGAGCAAACATTAAATAAAACAGTACCGGAAGGTTCACAAGCGGCTGAATATTTATTCCAAAAGGGCTTATTTGACCTAATCGTACCACGTAATCCTTTAAAAAGCGTTCTTAGTGAACTATTGAAGCTTCACGCTTTCTTTCCTTTGGATCAAAATTCAATCAAGTAGAACACTAAGTTCAATTATTTTATTTGTAGCAACCGAGTAGTTAGTTTAGCGGAATCAAAGTAAATAAGAATGAAGTTTTCTTTGCTTTGGTCACATAAGATCTAATTGTAGAAAGAAGCAAAAGTTGCGGATAACTCTTTTTTTTTACCTATATTCCCATTCCCGATTACTAATCAAGAAGCCTCGATCAACAAGATAAAAGAGTGAATTCTACCTTTCATGAAATTAGGCAAATAAAACGAATTTCTTCTTCTCGTCTTACATATATAATTCAAATATAGAAAATATAGATTATTCTATATAGATATAGAATTTTGTATCTTCCTCTATCTCCCGCAAATCCCATTTTGGGTAAAAATCCCTGTTGGGTCGGATTCTAACCAATCTTTCGATAATCCGTAAGAAACTCTTTCTTTATTAAATTAAAAGACAAAGAAATGAAGAAAAATAATAAAATAGATTATCATACATATCTTTCATGTAGAAAGATGAATAAAATAAGTCCATTTATTTAGTTCGACATTCCTTGCACTTATTCTATATACTCACTTAGATATATAGATACTTAGATCTATACTAAGAATTTATTATTTAATTAATAAAAATGAATTATCTATGAATTTACGAATTAATAATAATTACAATTCTTAATTATAATTATTATAAGATATCTTTATTTAAAAATAAGAACAGGTACAAATATGCTGAATTGTGTGCGCACCACCACCATCGCGAAACCTACATTTTACAAAAAAGAATGGGAGAGGTTTGAAGATGCTCGACCAGAATGAAGCTCGACTGATAAGGAGAGGAAGGTAGACGCTCGACCTATAGGGAGAGGGTGGAAGATGCTCGACCGATAGGGAGAGGAATGGAGTTGGCTCCTAAGCCAGGGAAGACCTCATCCGGAGGGAGAACCAATGATTTTGGTTTAAGCTCACGTATGAGGAGGGCATTAATAGCCCCCTTAACATACGGATCCAGCGGTAGACCCCGACCTAACCATAGGTCAAGGGGAAGTGAGGCCTTAGTGTACATTGCCCACAATCTTTCAATCTTTAGATTGCGGGAATGTGCCAAGCGTGAAAGAGACCGGTACCCTACTCCAGCTAGACGACACAAGGTCGAAAAGCGAGCGCAGGAAGACTTCATATGAACGGCCATCGCCCCGGGTGGTGAGCGTTCAAACAAGATTTAGCGGATACTGGGATAAATCCACAAGATACAGAAGAAAGAGTTCGGGAATTACTAAATACGGGACTATAGAAATGCATTCAATCCTCAAAAAAGAGGATTTGATTGAATATCGAGGAGTCAAGGAATTTAGGCCAAAATACCAAATGAAAGTAGATCGGTTTTTTTTCATTCCCGAGGAAGTACATATCTTACCCGGATCTTCTTCCATAATGGTACGGAACAATAGTCTCATTGGGGTAGATACCCCAATCACTTTAAATATAAGAAGCCGAGTAGGCGGGTTGGTCCGGGTGGAGAAAAAAATAAAAAGAATTGAACTTCAAATCTTTTCTGGAGATATCCATTTTCCTGGCGAGACAGATAAGATATCCCGACATAGCGGCGTTTTGAGGCTACACCATCAGTCATTTCCTTTGGAACTACCCCATAACGTTCTGTTGCTTGGTCCTTCACAAGGTTCCAACCACCACACCAGAAGCCGGCATCTCTTAAGGAAAAACAGCGGGAACGCGGTCGAATAGATCAATGGTTGGCCCGGCCGCGAGTCGTACAACCGCGGAACTTCCCCTAGCATTGGTTCCGAGTCCGTTAGCTACTTGGCATGGACCAGACATCAGCGATTTCGGACACTACCTACGAAAAATAGAGATCGAGTTAATATGCCCTTCATCAAGAAGTTTGCACGAGACTGTACAATCTAAGCTAGAAAGATAAGATATTTGCTTTTTTTCTTTCTAACTCTTTCGATCTACTTGTGGCCCTTCATCTTTCTGAATCGAGACCCGGCCCGGCTCGCGTCGTTCCAACAACCGGCGGGGAGCACCTCAGTATACGGGCACCATATGAACTCCACTTTTTCCACGATAACGAGCACGACCAAGATGAGACGAAAATAGGGAATTAGGATCCCGATGCGTTGGACCTAAAAACAGAGGGTGATTACGAACGGCAGGATCAGGAGACACTACTAACTTACTGAAAAAAGGAAACATTTTTGCTTTTAGAAACAGTGTTAGCTCCCCGCTCTCGGGGCGGTATACCAAAAAAAGAAGGAGAAAAAAAGATGGAAAGTAGTCAAGCCAAACGAATTCTCGTGCTCTTAAGAGGGCTCACCATGAGCAACACTCGGCAGGAACACTACACTACGATATTACGATTTGCTATACGGCGCTTCTAGGTAAAATGCTGTTTTTTAGCACTGTCCCGTAGCGGAAACGGGCCGGCTAGGTCTCTCTCAGAGAGTAGAGATAGAGGCGTCGAGCTACAGAAAGTGTGCTAAATCCTTTCTCGAGAAATTGAGGCAGTCCCCTCTCTGTCTGTCTCTCCGAGTTTCGACTACTAAGTAGCACTTCTGCTATTCAATCATAGAATCGATTCCGATCAAGCTGAAAAAGGTAAGCCCTATATATGTTATTAGTAAAGCGCTAACGCCCTATCTATAGTAAGGGGCCCTTTCTTGCTCGTTAGCGCTCTTTTTTGATTGCAGCTAGGTCAAACCTCTCCCTATCGGTCGAGCATCTTCAAACCTCTTTCTTTCTCAAAGTCAACTTTCTCGCTTGTTAGTCAAGCTTTGAAGCCCCTAATGGGATATTTGAAGAAGGGCAGGTTTGGAACCCTATACCTATACAAGGGGCTGGTCTCGATCTCGCTTGGTGGTACCCCTCTGTTACACTATAACTTGAGGAAGGGGGTTTTGAAGCACTAAGTATGGATTTCATGGAAGCATTCGCTGTCGTCGACGAGCTCAATGATCTACTCATCATAGGAAGCACTGCCATAGACCTATCTACGGGAACCACTACCATACATCAACGTCCTAAACATGTCTTCATCTGTGTCCAAGCTCTCTAGTTCAATTTGCATCTTATCTTGGATGCCCGGATTGATTCTACCAGTCCCTAACCTATTGATCGAAGTCCCACTCTCGCTTTAAGTCTTCCCTTCATAGTAGGTATGGATATGCTAAGGTGCCTAACTCTTCCTGGTCTTCCGCTTTCGAGGCTTTACTACTACTTACTTGGTTTACTCGCGACTCTCGACCTCACTCGATTCGCGTCTCATCCTCCATTCTTTCTCATAGACTGATGCAGAAAAGAAGTCACTTAAGGAAACATCCGGTGAATTCGCGACACTCCAGTACCAATGGACGTACCGAAGCCAATCCTTCATCCAGTTCCTGAGCAAAGACCAAAACTAAAAAGGGAGTCCCGGACTCTTTTTTTTTGGAAATAATTCATCAGGAGTCACCTTTTAATCCGAAGGTTTCATCTCGGAAGGAGATAATGAAACCTCGAAGATAAGGAAGCGAAAGCTCACTCTGCCAAGCCACAATTATAATGGATAGTCATTGTGACCCCGACCCGAGGCTTGGTGTACATAGCAAGAACCCGCTCAAAGTGACGAGACACGAGAAAAATGCCTTATCGCCAATGATGCTAACCATACCTCACTTGTCTTAGCTGAGTTAATGGTTCAATTAAATCATACTTGCCCAGACATGTATAAAAAACCAATTACAATCACGCCACCGGATGACCTAAAGATCGCGTGGTTACGCCTTAGGAACCGGAGAGGCATATGAATATCTTTCCTTTAGACATTTCATATATCATATATATTCTTTATAACCGAGATAAAGGATACCTATGAATGAATGCTATTCCGCCGGTCATCTGTCAAACCCCTCGCATTTAGGAAATGCTTTCAGGAAGAGAAGTAGGCAAAAAGCAGCTCTCCTAACCGGTACCGGGGGTGGTGTCATAGAAGTAAGCGCTGTTGCCGGAAGGAGTAAGGACTCAATGCCCAGAGTCAGCTGCTGGTGGTTCATTAAGTTAATCAGATTCTATCACTAGGCGGGAGGAGATCTAGTCGAATAACGCATAAGAGAAGATCTCTTTGGAATGAACTACACGTCACCCAGATGGGAAAAGAGCACCCCAGTTTAGTGGTACAGGCTTGATGGCGCTTATGCCCCTTCAAAAGGCACCTGACTCTTAATCATAGACAGACTTGCACTGACCTCAACATAAGAGTCAGAACCTGGTCTGTTCTCTTTCTCAGTCTTCGATCGATCATTCTCTGCTTCAAATAGAAGGGCTTTCCCAGCTAACAAGGAAGCGGGATTGATAATTGAGATCAATTCTGAACTGGACCGAGATGGCCTATACACCAATTGACTGACACCATTCCTGAAGAAACGAAGATCGTTGCGAGAAGACCACCCTCGTGTAAATGCGGAAGCTTGGCAGCTGTAGAATGAACCTTGAGATCGGGTTTAATTAAAAGGGATTCGAGTAGCGGGAAGGTACTAATTGAATAATCTCCAGCAGGAAAGGGAGGAACCGAACTAGCTTGGCTAGCTAAGGCGAATTTGGATACGACGTGGCAGAAATGATCACCGTCACAAGCACAAGATTCAAAGCTGGAATCTTCCTACTCTTGTTAGTTGGGACAGAGCATCCTATCTTGTTGATTCTCCTTTCCCACCGCCTCTCCCTCTCGCTTTCAGGGTGGATACGCAAGAAATTCACTATGTAAATTGACATGATCCGCTGCTCACGCACGAGCCGAGTTTCTAAGCCTTTAGGCAGCGGAAATGGGAAATGCCGTCTTCCTTTCCTCTTCACCATACGAAATTCTAGCTCACCCTCGGATCAGGGGATACCTTAAGTCAGCAGCTTCCTTTGAAGATAGGGCATTTACATAAACTCCGAAGCCGTACCCAGGGAGCTTACATCAGGAAACTCCCAAGCTTGCCGAGGAAGGAACAAAACATAGATAGACACCGAACAGCTACACTGATTGGGATTAAGCACTTTACAATAACACAACCCCCTTTATATGAGCACGCAACAGGATCTCTCTGCCAAGGACTCTATGAATGCTCGAGAATACGCAGCAATAGAGCAGACTCTTGCCATTGAGATTCCCTTGGGCTAGGAACATTAAGATAGGGGAACCCCGGAGGGAAGAAAGATAACCTCGAGAAAGACACCGTCCAACTGGAACAGCTCGCAAAATCCAACCACTTCACCTACTTCATTGCCCCCAACCCTGGGGGCTGCGTGGTGGGGAGGGTGGTTGATCGTGACCTTAGGGTCATTGGAATTGGTTCACTTCGTGTTATTGATGGATCAGTGTTTAGTGTATCACCTGGGACAAATCCTCAGGCTACTCTAATGATGCTTGGACGGTAAGTGTTTGAAGAGACTCAGAGAGAGAATGAGATAGAGTTGATATGAATATATTCAGACTCTATCTCTAAGCCGCCCTCTCTTTCATAGTAAATAAGACGTGATCAACTTTCTCGATCTGGTTCAGGCTCATCAGTCTAATGTCTCGTCCAGGTCGGGAGTGAATTGGGACCTCTGAATGAATGGTGAACCAGTCCTACGAGTGGATTGATAGGGATATCGTCTTTAGGCCGATTGCCAATTCCCAGTCCTAAGACGATTACCCCCGATTCGCCGACATTAGCCTCCGAACAAGCTCATGCCATCTCGTGAGTAAGAGGCCTAGCATATTTTCTGTAGTTAGAAAGTCTTTCATGAATCTTACTAGCAACTATAGTCTTGTTGGGAGCCCTCGTAATCGTCTCTGACTCGCTAACCAGTAGCAAAGTCCCATTTTAATATGTCTAGTCTTTCTCCCTGTCCTGTAAGTGCTCTTGTAAGGGTGTAAGCGAATGAGCAAATGAGCTCTTTTTTAGACAGTTCCTTCCCCTCTAGAGTGCCGCTTCCTTGACAGGATTCAATCCCACCGGAATCCTCTGAGTCTGTCTGCGGCGGAAGGATATCTAGTTTCAGCAAGGGACAATCCATACAGTGAGTAAGCGGGGAAAGCCAGTTTAATCCTGTCCTTCTGCTAAGCCTTTCTATGGCGATCCATTGTATAAGGGTTAGAGGGAGGAAGTGCTATAGATGTGTTAAGCAAGTGAAAAAGCCAATTAGAGATCCATTTAGAGTTAGAATCTCGAATCGAAGCCTTTTTGGTAGTTTAGGCAGGGTCCTTTCGATTGAGTGCAAGATGGTAGCGATCATTTCTACCGCTTCACAGGCTCAGGCAAACAACGGCGCCAATCCAACTAATAACAAGGGTTCAATCACCAGGCTCACAAGAGTCGGGGACAGAACGAGGGAGGGACACAGCGGGCACAAGAACCTGCCTTGTAGTATCATCACAGAGATAAAGAAAGGCCAGAGACCCCATGGATGGGGAAGGGGTGAATCGGCACACCTACCCGACCCATCTATGCAGAGCTAGGTGGCACGGCACGGGACCCACTTTTTTTTAGGGTCGCACAAATCGAGGTAGCATGTCTAGTGGACGAGGGCGAGGAACAGATTGCACTCGATGTCCCTTCATGAACGCGAAGGTTTTCTACCGAATACGAAATGAAAGTACCGGGCGGGGAAGCGGAGGCTGCCACTATGGATACGGCAAGGAAGCGAAAGCTCACTCGACCAAAGGAAGAGGAAGCGAAGAGCGGGCTATGGTTTCTCAGCGGAGGTTCGAAAGCCAGTTGCACTTCCAAATAGAGTTCTATATCTAGTCGCGAAAGAGCAAGTGGTTTCTCCCGTTGATTACGTCCCAGGGAATCGCTCTTATAGTAGGAGTAAAAAGAAAGAAAGCGTCTATGGCAGATGGAATACGAGATCTAGGCAAGCCCTTCTTGTTAACTTAAAGGCTATGTAGAATCCTAGGTTTAGCTTTCTAATACCAGTCATTAGTTCCGGCTATCGCTCAAAAGTGATAGCGCCATCGAAAGAGAGAGTGTAAAACAGTCAAACTTCGATACCTAGCATCCAATTTTCCATTCCCTGATCCGTGCCTCTTTAACAAAGACTTTATGAATAGTGGCTGGCTTTCGAGTTGGAAAGATAAGAAGAGCTTGACCGATCCATTCTGAAGGGAAGAAGCACACTGCTTAAGATATAAAGCGCAGTGCAGCCACCCCGACTTCCGTCC
>CM075768.1:29322500-29327500 GCA_037974665.1 Ehretia macrophylla | reverse complement strand
TAAAAAGGATTGAGCCGAATACAAAGAGTCTATTGCATGTTTTTTGGCTAAATATATACTTATCTAGATAGACAAGATTTGAAATGAGCTCAATATATACGAGTGTTATTCCGTGAAATAACTCGAATTTCAAATCATTCACTTGCTTTAACTACTCATGCTATGGATGTGGGAGCATCAACTCCGTTCCTGTGGGCTTTTGAGGAGCGGGAGAAATTGTTGGAATTCTATGAAAGAGTCTCGGGAGCCAGGATGCATGCCAGTTTCATACGACCAGGTGGAGTGGCACAAGATCTGCCTCTTGGCTTATGTCGAGATATTGATTCCTCCACACAACAATTTGCTTCTCGTATCGACGAATTAGAAGAGATGTCAACCGGCAACCGTATCTGGAAACAACGATTAGTGGATATTGGTACCAGTAATATCCTATTTGAGCTGCATTTGTCACTTTGGTCCAATTTGGTGTGCCACAAACACTCCCGCGTAAACCTCTTGCATTGCTCTGGATATCCGTTCTTTGGCTGGCTATGCACTTCATATAGATCCAATCAAGCGATCGCTTATAGAGGGCATCCTTCTACATGATGAACTTGGTTGCACGCCTTCGTACTTCGGCCCGTTTGGCACTGAATAACTGGCAACTGAGACTCCAACTACCGTCCATCTACGATCCATACTAGATCTGACCAACTGCCCATCCTACCTCCTCTACGTTCTTGACAGCCCGTCTTTGTCTCAGTGTCGGCCCAGCAGAGTGCTTTCGCCGTTGGTCTTCTTTCCGATCTCTACGCATTTCACCGCTCCACCGGAAATTCCCTCTGCCCCTACCGTACTCCAGCTTGGTAGTTTCCACCGCCTGTCCAGGGTTGAGCCCTGGGATTTGACTTAAAAAGATTCCGGAATCTCTCTTTCCTGTGCTATCGAATCGTATCTTTACGAGAATCGGCTTTTTTAATTGCAATAATAAGCTAAATAGGTTGTTTTTGATTTACAGATTACGGAACATTGAAACTCTCTAATCTAATAGGGGGATGAGAAAGGGAAAGTCCGCGTCTAAGACAGCCAGTGCTACTATATCGGATCGGGCAATCAGTTTAGCTGCTAAAACATCGGGAAATCCGACAACAACTATCGATTATCCAACAACTGGGCAGAAGGCCCTATGAAGTAAATAGATAGACTGAGATCTGATCAGAGGATGCTTCTCGTTCATGCCACGGAACGGATAGGAAAAAAAAGAGCTTACTCATCGACGATGGGGATCGAACCCTTTCCCAAACTATGGATAACACGGGACAACCAGCTTACGGTCAAGGGGGAGCGGCATTCTCGGGCTACCCCTGCCTTTTGGATAAGCGTACCAGTAGCGGCGTCACAGTCTCCGGCCTCGGTTCCCATAATCAAACTACCCTCGATCTCAACCCCTATTTTAAAATAAAGACTCTGACTCCGCTGAGAAGGATTCTCGTGCCAACTATTATGTTCAAAGACAGGCCTCAACGTGACTTTAAAGCGATTATTCTCGATTTCAATTTCCATAGATAGAATAGAAATTAGGCCATCTCCTCAGAGGCGGCTTCGGCTGCGTCTTTGCCTATTCTCATCGTATAGAGAGCCTTGTTCGATTCCGCTGCTACCGAGTTCAAGGATCTACGGCCACAGACGCCCAGGTCATAATGGTTTTTGAAGCCAAGATGCCTGGACCAAGCACAAATATGCCCTCATGTCTGTGGTCAACCAGAGCCTTCTCCCCGTTCCCTCAGCGCCGTACGTAGTTATTTAGATATTCTGCATCTCTGCCTTCTAAACGACTGCAGGTCGATGGAGCTACTGTGAACGGTCTCTTGACCAAGACTCCACTTTTTGCTCCGTCCGTGGAGCGTATGAATTTCCTGGAATGTAGATAGACCAAAAGAGGGAATGAAGGGATAGGAATAGGAATTATAGTACCATTGGAAGAAGGGGCACCTGTGGGAACATCTACCAGCAGCTATGGCTACTAGACCTACTCGTATTGGTTCGCTGCAGAAGAAGAAAGAGATGGGCTATCAACTTCTCTGGATCCAAAGGTGGAAGAAGGACCTCCATCATCTTTGTACCCGGATCCTATTCCTATCCACAGCTAGTAACTGACGGTTGCCCTCACATGCCAAATACCAGCTTTGGGGGATACCAACTAGTAACTAATAGTGGGATTTCAACGAGAAGGAGATGACAGCAATAGTGCACTACTTGAAAACGTGGAGGCAGGTCACGATTCGTGACAGATAATGTGGCGACGAGTGACTTCCTGACCCAGAAGAAATTCACGCCAAAACAGGGACGATGGCAGGTTCTCTTTCTCCTATCCGAGTAGCGGAGTTCTTTCTTCTTATTTGTTTTCTTGCTGCAGTAGTTTTTCAGCTAGGCAGATATCCAATGTCTTTAATATAGTCGGCTAACTGAGGAGGATACCTAGCTAGTCTTGAACCAGAGCAGGGAAGTGAAGCCCTCGATTAGCAAATAGCTCCCCGTTCTATCAAATAGACTCTTTGCTAAAGTTCAAAGGCCAGTTTGAAGAAGGTCCAATGTCCGTGAGAAGTAAGTGAAACTGCCGTTCCAAAGCTTTTTAAGGTGTGACGCGGGCTGGGCAATCAACCGGAGAACCCACGAACACTATTCCGTTCTCAGCGGAAACTCGCCTTAGGGATTGAACCGCAATAAGATAAGTCGACGTTCAATCTAAGACAGGGCTGAGCGCTGATAGCTTGTAGTGAACAGCCCCCTTATGAAACCAACCGAAAGCAGCCTTTGGTACTTAAGTAGTTAAGGTTTGGAACCCTTGCAACTATGATAGAAAGCCGTTTGCTTGTTGCCAAACCCCTCGGCGCACAGCGTGCCATTGGTAATGATTCTACTACGGTGCCACAAATTCGCAAGCTGATCCTAAGTAATCGTTGTTGTTCATTGGATTCCGGAGGAACTACTTCGTTAGGATTGAGGAATTGCTGCGATTCTTCCTGAATAGCCTGGATTCTCCCGTCGAGAGTCACTTTGAAAGTATTACCTAAACTCTTCCGGCTTTAAGGCGAACCGTATGGCGGCTGGAAAGCGCAGTGCGCCTCGCCTTCTCGTAAATGGTGTCAGTGAGAGCCATTTTAGTATCCCCCGTTGACCTTCTTTTGTAGATAGAATCTTCAATGAGTGGAAACGGCAACTCCCATCATATGACTCATAGTTTTCAATTAAATGTTCCTGGGCTTCTGGGCCCCATTAGCCCCACTTTCAAACATATGTCGGGATGACCGGTTCCTTCGTCACTGAATCTTGGGAATTAGCATCTGTTACCGACCTACGTTGAAAGTCAACCAGCAGCTAACTGCTGAGTAAGAAAGGCAGGGTAGGTACTGTGTAGGCGGAACAAAGTAAGGTCGAGAGTCGCGAGTAAACCAAGTAAGTAGTAGTAAAGCCTCGAAAGCGGAAGACCAGGAAGAGTTAGGCACCTTAGCATATCCATACCTACTATGAAGGGAAGACTTAAAGCGAGAGTGGGACTTCGATCAATAGGTTAGGGACTGGTAGAATCAATCCGGGCATCCAAGATAAGATGCAAATTGAACTAGAGAGCTTGGAGCTTTCTCTCACTTAATTACAAGTCGTCTTCTATGAATAATAAACGTTCTATTTACAATCGTCCCAGAGAAAAGGCAGGACATTCTAACAAACAATAAGA
The DNA here is from genome assembly GCA_037974665.1 of Ehretia macrophylla. NCBI lineage: Eukaryota > Viridiplantae > Streptophyta > Magnoliopsida > Boraginales > Ehretiaceae > Ehretia > Ehretia macrophylla. The sequence continues at coordinate 29,323,785 of CM075768.1, read as the reverse complement.
AGACGTCCAAGGAAAAGTAGGCTGCCTTGTAAAGGTCCAATGAGGTCTGTTAAGAAACTTCTCATTCTCTCCACTCACATTTTAGCCACTATTTTAGACTAGGTCAACCATAGACCAATCGCCATGAATTGATGGACAAATTAGGGCTTTGTGACTTAGGGGATGAGGCAGAGTCAAGTTCTTTCTATTCAAATTATGATGGAGAAAATATCTCTCAGATCTCAGTCTATCTATTTACTTCATAAGGCCTTCTCTATAGCCGAAGACTCGTCAGTGTGAGGCATGTCACGTCAAATCAAGTACTAGTAAGAACAGAAGGGCATCTAAGGTATGAAAACCTGTCTAGGAAGAATGTACTGAAACATCATACTAAAAGTGCTGCCTTACCAGAATAATGTATGAGGATGGACAGATCGAGTGCATTTCACCAGGTTTTCGAGCTCAGGGGGAGGAAGGGAAAGTTTTCAGGTGAAAAAAGGCGATATATGGTCTCATCTCCTTTGGTTCGAGATATGAAGTTTGGTTATGACGAAGATAGATGGGTTTCCAGAGAAGGAATGCTGATCATTCCGTGTTCATAAAAAGGAAACAAGAGGAAACCGGGGAATTAAAGATTTAGTTCTGTCCTCCGGACCTTCCGTTCTGACTCATTCCTCTCATTCGGCGGTGAATTCGGGAAAATACCAATCAATCTATTCGATTTCTTATCAAGCCAGGCAAGGGTCAACCGCTGAACGTTCTACTTCCTATATCTATTAGAGTAGAGTTAGCCCGTCTTTGTCGATAGGTGATTCGGCAAGCAATGAGGCCCATCTTAAAGGGGCTGAACCTTTACACCGACCGATATGAGAAAGCAAAGTGCATTCAAGGTCCTTCTGACTTGATCCACTTCGAAAGAGACAGAAAAGTCAAAAAGAAACAGCTCTTCCATCCTTATCAAGTGAGAGACCGACACGAGGAACTGCAATCACTGAAAGAAAGGGTAAGCTGGATTTTCTAAAGCCCCATTCATTAGGGAGCAAATGATCTTCTGTCTTATAGTGGAGACAAGTAGAGATCAGAGTTCGGGAAAAGCGGTAAGGAAAGCTGCTTTCCCGAGACAGTAAACTATCTGAAAGTGGAGTGAACGGGAGGCTGCAAAGAGTACGATTCCCTTTTTTCAATAGTAGTTCTCTCTCCCCTTCATCTGATCCTCTCGATGTAGCTCCTTCCCGCGTCAATTGCCAATTCTTGGTCATTGAGATTCATGGGCGATTCGGATCTTTATTTAGGTTTGGAACCCCCT
>CM075768.1:29295000-29312500 GCA_037974665.1 Ehretia macrophylla | reverse complement strand
AATCATAATAAATCATAATCGAATGGTAAGGAAGACTAAAATGTCTAGATCAGAGGAAGAGAATAGGGGAATCACAACACTGGCCATACCTATGATTGATGGAAACCGCGCCCCTGGTACTGAAATTCCCCTGAAGATTGAGAGAACTTAGCCTCCAACAAGGGAATGGATGACACCAAGATTCTTACTGATTTGGAAACTCGATTTGTCCCCGAAGACTCTTCTTTTGAAGAAGCCGGTTGACTACTTTCAACCAGACAAAATCATCTGATTGACCGGGCCGACCTTAGGCTTGAAAGCCCTACTCCTACTCCAGTTTGACGAAATGGACGTTCGGACTCCCACAAGGTACAAACCTCCTATGGAGGATCGACTGAAAGTGCCATCAAACGTTTTTCAGGAGCCTTTGAACAGGAATTTGGCAAAAGAATTGCGTTCGCCGGCTTTCCACTCAAGATAAGGCTAAGGAAGTCGATCTAGGGTTACATAAGAAGAATGCCCGAAATCGACACAAAGACTTGGGTTCAATACTTGAGTTGGACCAAATCTCTGCGGTTACTATATCAAATCGATCCGCCAACACTACAGGCACTCTAAAAGAGAGACCGGAATCATCTAGGAATTTCTCTAGATTTTCCGTGCTTAGCTTCACGAATCTTGTACAAACACAACCATCTCTGGTACTCTCTGGAACTAAGTACCTGGTTCTTCTTTTAAAGAAGAAAAATTGACCTCTGGCAAAGGAACTTCTGCCAAAAGCGAAAGAATTTGTGATCCCTAGCTTTCCACTTAAACAAATGAAGTAGATCGGCCAATATCCATTGCAGGAGAAACCTCTTCAACAACAGCAGCCAACAATTGAAAGAAAACATTGACATTCAATGTTGTAGAAGGGGATTTGTCAGTCAATGATTAGACTTGTTGGCCTAAGGCGTGAAAGCCCGGAGGAATCTTGTTCATACCTGAAGCCCGAAATGTCAATCGAAATCATCTAGGAATTTCTCTTGGTTTGCTGTCCTCTGCTCTAATAGGCGAAAGCAATCTTCCTTCCCGCGAACTCTATACACAACATGCCTTTATTTAGAGTTTTCCCAGCCAATAGTTTGAAGTCAGAAACAGCACTGGATCAAATCTTAGTCGATTCCATCCATTAGATAGACTAGCCTCGGGAAAGATAAGAGGAATGAATCCCATAATAGTCAAGTAAGAAAAGAAAGCGCCTATCTTTTTTTATTAATAGGAGTGGGTACTCCTTTTTGATTTGAGGACTTTTTCTTTATTCAATCTTGAATTGAAAAGGGCGGGCTGCCACTGGTCTTTCTTTCCCTAGAAGAGTTTGTCTTCTAGAAGAGGAGAAGTGGGCCAGTACTGGGAATCCAGGGTTTCGGGTTCTTTCCCCAGTTTCACTTTGATATTCAGACTTGAGCTCAGCCCAGTTTGTTATTATTAGATTTTCGTTTTGGCTTTTATTCAATTACACTCACTCCTCAAAGGAGAGGAAAATTGAAACTCAATTCTCTTTCTTTCATTTGAAGTCGGTTGAAGCCCAAGCATCTGGTGTCAACGGTTCTGCCACTCCTGAATCAGACGATGTCTCCTAAGCCTTTCAGTCCATTGCCGTTGAACAAGAGTGAGCAGAGATGGCGGTGTCACTGGTTTTGAATTTCCTTCCCTAGTCCCAAAGCTTTCTGGAAGAAATGCCGCTGGTATTGAATTCCTTCATTTAAGGAAGACTGATATAGAGGCTTTTCCCGCAATCGGATGTGAGTGGGTCTTGGAAGGAGGTGAGTCTCGCCTCATCGGAGGTGGTCCCCGATCTCCTAAGCAAATGTTGTCGTGTCCTCTCTCCTAGGAGAAAGAGAAAATCAAGATAGAATGCCGATCCTCAAAGATGAGAAGCGGCTCGCGTCACTCCCTCCGCAGGATGCATTTTTTCCCTTCACAAGGGTGGGTCTGCTAATGGAACCTTTTACTTTCCACTCACTCTTTCCGCAAGCCCTATGTTGTAAGGGATGGAAAGTGCAATCGCCAAAGCCGGAAGCTCATCTCAAACAAAAGCTATAGAGGAGAAGAGAGCCAAGGAAGACTTAGCACAACCGCTTAGCGCAAGGAATATTCTGAAACCACTAGCTGCAATCAAACTAAAGGAAAGCCTTGATCGATATGATATTAATAGAATATTAATGTGCTCAAGCAACCTTACTAAGCGAAGAAAGCTCTTCGAGCTTCCCTTATATATATAAAGGTTTTAGAAAGGGGCGAGGTTTGAAGATGCTCGACCGAAGGAATGAGTCACAAGGTGAATTGTAAGCCCCAACGACAAACGAACCTACGGGCGGAGCATTTTCGGGGACTAGCCTCCTTCCTTCTTACTTGACTTCCAATTCTACTTTTTTTTTTCACTTCCTCTTTATCCCCATTCTTCTGTTTAAGAACTGCGCCCCATCCCCTATTTGATGGACTAAGGCTGGAAAGAGGTGCTTGCTTTATGAAAAACCTTCTTTCTTCGATCGGAATACGAATGAGATCAAAAGGGTACTAGGTTCCTATCAACCGCCTTAGGGGTCTTTCTCAAACTAAAAAAAACGAAACTGGCAAAGACAACAATCCCTACATTCTCATTCTCAAGATTCAAGGCTATTCCTTTCACACCGCTGGCAAATTCAATTCGTCTATCTACAAATAGAGATCATAATTCTAGATGCCACCCAAAAGAAAAACCCATAAACCATTCCTCTCCCTATCGGTCGACTTACTTCATACCTCTCCTTATCAGTCGACTTACTTCATACCTTTGCAGGCATACTATTATTATCAGTGACCACCCAGCCTCTTCAGTTTCAGCCAAGACGGCGACCCTTTTCGCTTTCCTTTCCTTCTGAGATGCCGGTTCTCCGGTGCAGATGAAGAATCCGCTTCATTGTTCCCACCATCTATATCATCCAAGAATATTTATAATAAGAATTGGAAGAAATCGTTCAGTGATCGCTACGCTTGATTGGGGCAGGCTACCCACACCACACTGTTTTGGCTAAAAAGCCATCTCCTTGCTGTTCCTCATTATCACCTACTCCAAACACGAAAGTAAAGACCAAAAAATCTGTCTACATAGCTCCCCTTTGAAGGTGGAGCTTCGCGGAGATCGTAAGTCAGCCAAGGCCTTAGACCGGAGCGCGTCCCTGCAGGTGAATCTCTCAGCTTCTGTTCTTTCTGTCCCTCCTCGGTGCCTCTTCCTGGCTACTCCACTCCAAGTCTGGATGGGTGCCACAAACACTGCTTGTACTGGCTAAACATCTCCTGTCTGAACCCTTGACCGATTCAAAAGACAAATGCATAAACCCACATTGAAGAAAGAGATGATCGAGTCTCTTACGCCATCCTAGGCGGTTCTCCCGTAGCGTCTCTGCCGGCTACTTTCTAAGGTTCAGGTTTGTCTGCCTATCCTAGGTGACCATCTTCGTCTACTACAACTAGGCTTTTTTCTTTGGGACAGATTTGTTTTTGATCTCGTCAACTCGGAACTTTATCTAGCAACTCCTTAGCTCCTTTTCTTTGGCACCCTCCCGCGGGGCGGAAGGCTAAGGGGGAAGGAGGGGGACACGTAGCTTATCCTCCCCGCCCTTTCTAAAGGAAAGGGAGTAAGGGGAGTCCTCTGCCTCCGGAGGACAACTGCTTCTTGTTGTTATCAAGGCCACTATTCCTGTTAAGGAATAGAGTTGGCCTTTACCTTAACCTCCGGAGGACAACTGCTTCTTGTTGTTATTGTAGCTCCAAGGCCGCGCTCTTGATCCAGAGCTACTGCTTTAACAATCAACTGAGCTCAGGAAGTCAGGTTAAGACGTCGACTTATACAGGGGAGATGAAAAAGGATTCCTGTCTTTAGAAGTCAATCCCACTAAACTACACTTGTACGCTTGACATGAGAAAAGTAGAGGCAAGTGGAGTCAAAGGCCGAGCCTCAACCAGCAAAGGGGGACAGCCATGCCAATCCAAGCAGAGCAAAAGTGCGCCCACTCTACCTTTCTTTCTTTACCTTAGACTTCGTTCTTCAAGGAGACCCATGTGCATTTCCTCTGTTCTGTGCTCTTGAACTCTTGATTCCCTTGTGCCTTTAGTTGAAGTATAGGTCGTCGTGGAAAGAGAAGAAGAGGAGTCGATCTTGGGAAGAAGAAGATGTTGATTAGCTGCTTCCCGGACTTTCATCAATGGTTGATAAGACATAATATCTCCCAAAAAGAAAAGTAGCTTAGGTAGAGTTGAACTCTCCATTGCCTTTTGAGGCGAAAGCCTTTCATCCCTCCCTTCTTGGTCTGCTCCTAGGATAGTCGGGTGACGGAATTAGGGGATTTACGCTTCGTATACTACAACTAGACTTACACTCCTATCTTTCAAACTTTCTGTCTCAGTCTCAGATAGCCCAACTTACTCTTCGCTTGAATATAGTGAATCTGATCTGGACTTAACTAAAAAAGCACTTGAGGTAAACTAGTTCCTATGCTTTGATGGTTTTGGGTTATAGGTTTTATCGGCTGGGCTGCTAATCTATTTTCCAAGAAATCCTCCGAGAACTAGAGATAACCTTCTTTATTCCCAAAGTATGGCACTTTCTATATACTCATATTTTTGAAAAGTGTCTCCAGGATGCGATGCTCTGCGCCGGATGTCGAAGATGGCATTTTCTTTCGCTAACTCTCCTTTTGTTGGAAAAAATCCTTTAAAAAGGTCAGAAAGCTAGAACTCATAAGTCTAATTGGAATTTGGAGAAGAGCTAAGTGAAAGGTAACTTCTTTCAAATACAAAAAAGATATATATTCATTAGAAATAAGATAGTTCCTCCATAAAGGAGTTCAAAGAGACAAGAGCCTATTCTGGCAGATCACAGTTCGATTTTCTTTAATTCTCATCTTGTTCAGTCTTGATGGCAGGATGGTGCTGCTCTGCTTAAAACTAGGCTAGGAAATGGGCCTCCCCCTCTACTCTAGGGTGCTTACACATTCTCTGAAAAAGGAGAACACTTTTTTCTTATGCTTTACGGGTACGGGATGGGATCTTTGTTTCTGGGCTCTCAGAGTGGTGTACTCGCTACTGACTTGGGACTGCTTCCCTCAGATCAGACTGGACTTAGGTTACCTACTTACTCAAGCTGTGAATCCTCATAAGAGGAAAGCAGCAACTTTCTATTTATAGAAGGTAGATTAGTTCTTTCATATCCGATCATCAACTGCATAACTAGAAAAAGGGGATTGCAAATCAAATGGAAAAGCACCGACTACTTTAAAATGAAAAGACACCTACGCCTTCAAAGAAAGCCTATTTGAAGAGAGTTGTTACAGGTATAGTGGACCGGCTTCCCAGAGAGGTTAATGCCCTAGGATTGGATTCATCCCCATATGGAACTGGGTGAGGGATTCCCTGAAACCAGAGCAAGAACCTAAAAACCGATAACAAGCTAAAAGGCGCATCTCTCTAAGCCAAGATCGTCTGCTCCTCAGCAATTGATCCAAAAAGTGCCACAGCTCCTTCTTAGGCGAGCGAAGTGACCTCCGTGGGAAGAAAGAAGCTAATAGAGTCATAGAAGATCCCGAAAGAGGCGAATTTCCTGAAAGTTTCTCAAATCCGATCCTTGCCTCAACTAGGTTTTCAAAAGCATATCAGCAGGAACCATCAACACTTGATATCCAAAAGGCTCCATTCATCGGACCAAGCCTGGAACAAGAAGCCTGGCAGTCAAAGCAATATGGGCAAAAGCGATCCCTTGCATCGAACACAAGCACTTGCAGCGACCCTAGCTTGAAGACAGGAAGCGAGGCCAGCTAAGCCACCAATTCTACGAACATAGAGTGATGGCCAGACTAGAATCTATTTTCTTTATTTTGCGCCATGTTTGAAAACCTTCCTCATTCTCGGCAGGCGTATCAATCAAAACAAGATCACCTTGAAAGGAAAAGGAGTAGCGCAAGAAGGTCAGTGATTCAGATCGAGAGAGGAGAAAGGGAGCAGATCATACGCATTGTCTCAGGTGTGCCTTGGGTCGATCTCACCCAACATCACACCTTGGGGTTGGGGATCTAACCCGCTGGAACTATCGTCTCAGGTGCGCCTTTGTTCGAATCCTTATACATGCTAGGGTTTTTGTTCGATATCGTCCTCTCCTTATCAGTCGAGTTACTTCATACCTCAACTAGGTTTTCAAAAGCATATCAGCAGGAACCATCAACACTTGATATCCAAAAGGCTCCATTCATCGGACCAAGCCCTGCAGCCAACTCCATTCCTCTCCCTATCGGTCGAGCTGAATTCCATCCAGCCTCTCCCTCTGGTCGAGCTGCTCCGCTCCTTGACATAAAGATTTATTAGAGCTCGCCTTGATCAGGACGATGAGTGAGTGGGGTCCTCTTTAGTCAGTTGCATATCGGTAAGCATAATTCTAGCAATACAAATAGGCGTGGTAGACGAAGGAGCTGTTTTCAACAAATCAATATATGGGTGCTTGGTGAATCCACACGATTCCGCCTCAGAATGCCCTTCGTGCCTAAAAGGTTAGTTCAAGGGCTTTGATAGGAAATGCACGCACTAGTTATCGTTTCATATTCGATTCCATTTTTTTTTCTCACCCCCGGTCAGCACGACAACCTCGGAATCTGTCATACTTGATTTGACTAGGTTAGAGAAGATGACGGGAAGACTAATCCAATCAGCGGAAATCATATCAAAAGGCATGTCTGCAATGCGTTCGGCATTCCTCCAATCCCAAGTAGCTCCTTCGTCACTCTACAATCCTCCGAACATCAGTTCTCCCATATCCGCCTTCATAAATCCACAAATCCCATAAATTCTCAAAATCCATATGCCAGTCACAATACTTATATTAGGTGGATCATGATGCAGAAACTGAGGCCCGAAATGCATAGAATATTGCTATGGCTTCTCACCCCCCGTCTTCCTCTTTCGAAATATGCTACTCCATGAGTCCCGTAAGGGAAAGAGTACATGGTCATTCCTCGATTCTCGGCACCATCGGGTCTGCGCTTCGCCAAGAAAAGCACTTCTTACTGGGTGAAGGGCGCGGTACAGGCTCCACACCTCCGGATATCTGGTGCCAAATTGTCGCCCGTTTTCTTATTTCTTTGATAATAGAGTTGGTACTCAGTCGATCTTGCTGACGCCGCTTTCGGCTTTAGGGCGAGTAAGGGAATGGCTTAGTGAGGTTTGAAGATGCTCGACCGATAGGGAGAGGAATGGACCCTATGGTGCTTTTACGAAAGTACGGTCACCGGTGGCTAATACCTTCTCGATACTATTGAACCTGAAATCTACTCTTAGTTGCTCTTTTTAGGTTTGCATAATATAGAAAGAGAGTGCCAAGAAACATCACATACCTATCACTTTAGGAAGGTTTGGAACCCAGTGAAAGGTTCAAAAAAGATCAAAAACTTCAGATTTGGCACGAAGAAAAAAGAACCTGTAACAATCAAAACAACAACATAACGTGAACCAGATAAAGAAGAAGAAGGTGCAGGACCCCAGATATCAGCATAGAGAAATTCAAAAAAATGGTCTTTTATTGCGTGGAGAAAATGGTAGTTTGGTGTGCTTCCCCATTTCACAACCGGGACAAATATGACTAGGTGAAGCATTATTACAATTGACTTTCAAGGGCCTCCCTATACGATGAGATGCGGCCGTCACGTCAATATCACAGGCTTTTAGTAAAGCAATGCACCTGGCTCATACAGATAACGAAAAGAAAGACTTAACCAACTGCAAAGCTCCTTAAGGTTAAGTTAGCAACTAGGTCTCCCTTTATGTTAGATTTGTACTGCGACGTCGCAGTACAAATCGCTGCCCGGAAACCATCTTGCGGATTGAATAGTTCAACTATGAGGACTTCGAAAGAGTACGTACTAGGGGTCAGTACTAAAGGCTTCGTTAGCCAGTTCTCCGTTGTAAACCCACCAAACCTAGTATCAAGACCAGAACATATTAGAAGCTATTCTGAATGTCGCCACCGGACTAATTGACCGCCCTATCCTATTATCATTCCTATGATTAGATCGCCCACGGGCAAAAACCTTCGCCATCGCCCGTTACTGCTAACAAAGATTCTAAGCCTACTGGATTCTACCCTTCTACTAAACCTGACTTCCCGCTTAAGAAGTACTCGATTCCCGCGAGTAAAGGTATGAAGTAAGTCGACTGATAAGGAGAGGTTTGAAGATGCTCGACCGGGAATGGACTTTTCTTTCTATTCTATAAGATAGACCATTTACTGAGAAGAGAAATGACCATGAACCATAAGCCCAGACGTCGTTACCTGGCCCACGTTTGCCGCTTTCGAGCTGTAGTTCGCTAGCTCTGTTGTTAGATTAGATAGGTGTAGTCACCCCCTTTTTCTTTAGAATAAGATAGATTTGCTTTGTCTTCCGTGCTCGGGCTAAGCCCTTGCTTATCTCCCGTCACCTCTGGCTTGGCTATCTGCCTTTCCGACCAAGTCATATGGTAGTGGGGACAGCTGACCACCACTTACCCTGGCTTAGACGAAGACTTTCTTTGTTATGGGAAGGCTTCAGCCTCTGTCATATAGATATTAAAGTGAAGTTTGCTCCTTCTTTCTTCTTCATATCCCAGACGGTTTAGAAGAGTAAGCTTCTGCCCATCTTCCTTCTTTTAAGAATAAAATAGAGTAAGGTCTTTACCGATCTATTCTATGAAAATTCTTCCTTATATGCCTTCCCGAGGAAAAGGTGGTTGTGAAGTGAACTTCCTTTCGGTGGAAGCGGGAAGTGCGATAAAGACTCTATTTCTTCCGCTGAGGTGAGGAGCTCCTCTATTCCTATTCTATTTCGGGGGATATTAGAAGTATTCCTATTCTTATGATTAGATCGCCCACGGGCAAGAAAAAAAGGAAGACCAACCGCTACAGCTTCGCTTCCTTACTTCTTGGGTGACTTTCTAGTTGGAATAAGGGACATAAGGGGCAAGGCCCTTTTAAGGCGTTATAGGTCGACCCTTATAGGATTAAACACATCCTAGTCCCATCAAGCATTAAAACTCGAGCGGAAACAGCTGACCAAGAGCTACCTCACCAGACTCCATTGCTCCTACGGCTTCGTCAGAGTCTTACTAATACTTCTTCAGTCGAATGCTCCTGGGAAAAAAAAGGAACATCACTTTGATATAAAAGATTTGACCATCTCTCTTTTGAACAACTGCTCAGGCAGGAACCAAAAAACCCAGCAGTTGAGTACCGATAAGAGGCTATCCGGGCGAAGGTCTTCTTTCGACGCATTCTGAACCTGAAGACTGAATGCCCGGTATGACATCCAGTAGAAGCTCAGGGACGGATTGAACAGCAGCTCTTAGGGAAGCTAAGGATCTCTATCATTGGTTCATCAGAAGCCATCAAGCACGAAAGCAGCAAGGAGTGTGCTAGTGAGTCCCAAGCGAAGGAAAGAAGGACATGAGAGGCATAGAGAGGACTCAAGGACAAGACACGACTCAGACCCCGGCAATTTGATCTTCATTGGCCTTGCTGTCCGCAGATTGGTTACTCTCCTTTGAAGGTGAAGCCCGTTTGAAGGCAAGTCATGGTATCCGGGATCGGACATCGAAAGGGAAGGCGAGGTTTAAAAGTCTATTAGGGAAGCGGGCCCCCTACTGGTAGTGAGCAAAGACTTTCTTTCCACTCTTAGAACGGCTGAAGGCGCGACAAGAGTACAACTTCTATCCTGCTTCCCGGCTGGCCTATCTTTTCTTGCTTTTTGGACTGATTCCCGGGTCAAAGAGTTCTTTATCGGGAACCAAGCTCAAAAAGACTGAAATTTGCCATTTAACTGTTCGAGCAGGGACTTACTCACAGGAGATTTCGAAAGAGAGGACTTAGCCGGGGGAAAGGTCCTCTCAATGCTCTAACGCCCACACCGGATATGGACCGAACTGTCTCACGACGTTCTGAACCCAGCTCACGTACCGCTTTAATGGGCGAAAGAAAGAAGAAAGCAGGGAACAGAAGGTAGGGTAACTAGTTTCGTTCTTTTGACTGTCCCAAGCCGGCCAAGCCAGTTCCTTTTAGATCGGATGTAGCTTTCTTCAGAGGTGTAGCACCTAGTTAAGAAAAACCGAGTCTTCGTCACAAATGGAATTGCGAAAAAGGAGAGATCTAGAATAGAAAGCACACCAAGGCGCGGTGCTTAACTAGCTGTCGCACCAACCGATCCAAATATCTTGTATACGGATTTACGACCGGTTGCACTAGAAATGAACCTTGAAATGGAAATTGATTTCATGACCGGCTGAACGACGACTAAATAAAGTAGCAAGCCTTTCTTTCTGTTCTCTGCCAGCTCGTAGCTCGTAGCTCGTAGCTTGTGTTGTTTTTGTTGCTAAAAGTAGCCCATACCACTAGGTTAGGGGTATGGAGCCGAGTTCTTCGAGTATAGCATGCCGCTTTCTGATACGTACGCCTGGACGTAACCCAGCGCAGAGGCTCTAGGAGCTGCACGCCCCATCCCATTTCCCAGCTACCCCTCGAGCAGTACCTTTCGGCAGTCGAGGCCCGCAATGCGCCCATGATAGCTGAGGGGTGCTTCTCAGCTAGAGTTGGGGTGGGGTCGCTATAGTGGCTAGGGTGAGTCTTCCTACACGGCTGGACGCCCGGTTCTAGACAAAGCTGCGGGGGTTACCACCACATCCTTTCCCGATAGACTCGAAGCTCTTCATAGTCAGTCGGGATAGAAAATCTTCTCTCAAAAAGAGACAGACCAGAGATGACAGAGGAAGGTATTCGGTTTAAAAGAAATACGGCAGTCAGAACAGCTTCAGTCCAAAATTGACTAAGGACAGAAGCAAGCTACAAGCATTAGCAATCGCTTTCGTTTAAATGTCAAAATCAAAAAAGAAGCAGCGAAGAAAACAAGACACTAAGTTGTTGCGCTAACTCACTAGCGCTAGCGCACTACGGCTTTTCAGCCTCCTGCAGGTCCCTTTATTCCCTCCGCCTTACACGGACTTAAAAGAGTACCTAAGGCGTATTAGTGGTTTATTTTCAAAAGGGATTTATTTTGACCGTAGCTTTTAGACAGCTAACAGCTAAGCCACTAATCACACAGCTAATAAAATCAAGTCGGTCACTACTGAGACAGCTCATAAAAGTCGTTTCATGTTCCTATCACAATTCAAAATCAAAAGATATGAACTGATTCACCAAAAAAATGACTTAAGCACATTAATTTGTGCTTGACGACGCTCTTCTGCTAGTCAATTTAACGAAGCCCTTTCCTCCTTTTCATCTTAGTAATCACTTTCTTCTGATTTTCTAAGACGTTCAGACGAGTTTGGATGGTAGACATCTTCTCTTTGGCTCTCTGAATACCTTCGTCAACCCTGCGAAGCTCTCCCTCAACATCATGAAGCTTTTTTATGCAGGTGAAAGTAGGGGATCCATTGCTCCTCCCGTCTTTTCCGGCAAATGCTATGTTAAACTATGCCCACCCACCTCGACAAGCCCGGAACTCAACTCCAGTCAATAAATGAACGGAGGGATGAACTGGATTTGAATAGTTGAGAAGATGTTTGAAACCTCCTGCCATAAGGAAGGGGAGATCTGTAGTAAGAGCTCCCTCTCTCCCTGCTTTCGGCGCCTTACTATTCTTTCAGGGAAACTCCTGAAGTTACGTCTTTCAGTACTGGGACTCAAGTCAAGTAGTTGAGATAAGCTGTTTGCTCTTTGTCAGGTGCCCTTAGTTAAGTTCCTTTTGTCCTATAGGTTCGTTTTAAAGGTCAGTGGTTCAAGTCAATAAGCGAGGAGGCCCTTCTCACTCAAGCTCAAGCATTGACTTTTCTAGTTAGAGACCAACGTCTTGGGGCTAACGTGGGATCCGCTCAAGGACCTACTGGTTTAGGTAAATAGTCGAACGGACTTAATCTCCGTGACTGAGGGGAGCAAAATAACCTATGCTATCGCCGGGCATTCTTCTTTGTGGTATATATCATTCGACAGAAGAGAAATGAGAATCAACATCTTTTTCCACTGAAGCTCAACGCGCGCGCTTTGAATCGCTCTGCTGAACGGGGCACCAACCACGTTCCCCAGCTCTCGAGGCAAGGTAAACCTTAAACGTCGCGCAAACTCATCGGACTTCCAATTCAATTTAGGCTCACTTTTCACACCAGGTAAATTATTTCAACACGCGAAAGACGAAGGACAAGATTCGTCGAATCGATGATATCTACACCCTTACCCTGTAGAGAGGGAAGACCAGCTCGTCATGGGGAAAGGCTTTTTTGAAAAGGTCAGTAACAATGCGTTTGAAGATGCTCTAACGGATCTGAGTTCAGCTGCTGTACCAATAAGTGAAAGAAAAGAGCGGACCGCAACTAGACCTGAGAAAACTGCAGCTTTCAGGGATCCTCTCATTGAGGAGGTCTTAGATAGAAGATGAGCCGACAGTAGGACTCTCTTAGAGTGTGGGAGGATAACAGAACTCCAGACAAGCTCACTTCAAAAGCGAGAATCGAACAAATTGAAGATTATCCCAGACCTGGCTACTGTGGGCAGCCTCCAAGACCTGTTTGTTCAGAGTTCAGGGTGAAGATTGTTCGTTGATGGCTCGTCGAATGAAAGCGTATATGCGATAGTCTACCTTATTAGAAGCTTATTCTAACTAGTAGCAGCGCATATACGACTAAGAGATAACTACAGTAGTGATAGTATACCGAGCCCTTACTTTCTGCTTCCTAGTTTATTGATGTAGTTGCTGATTATACGAGCGGAAGACTTGTAACGAGTAGAAGAGGTCACCATCTCCGCTTTCGTTCAAAGCCCTGCTACTGCTGCTGATTCTCACATTTGTCACTTTGCGCATTCTCTGCCATCAATCTGATTCTGGTCATGTCCTTCTCCTAGTGCAAGAAGTTACTTAACAAGCCCTTCTGTAACAGCTTATTCTAGCGAAACAACCTATTTTATGTCAAAAGAGAGAACAGCTAATTCAATAGCAGCGGAGTGAAGGGATGCAGATTCAATGGATCTTCTTTGCTCTGATTCAATTCTTGATAACCTGAAACCAGGAAAGAGCCAAGTACCGGGGGGGATGGAACTCTCAAGTGGACATCTGAGATGAGAAGTCGAAAGGGCTAACAGGGGATAAGCATTCACCAACAAAGACCCACAGCTCTGACTTTGACAGCGCTTACGCATTCAGTTACCTTTCTAAGAGCTACTTTCATTTCTCTTCTTTGCTTCTGATTCAATAGCACCGGAGACTTGAACACGGATGCCATTAACCCTTGGTAGAGCTTATTTATGATTTCGTGCCGAACCCGGTAAACGAACAAATAGGTGGTCTTTCCGGAAATGTTAAACAAAAGTTTTTCCCTTGCATCTCGGTCACTTTTACTTTTTCGTTATTTCGTAATCCCCAGGGTATGATACCTTATAGCTTCACAGTTACAAGTCATTTTCTCATTACTTTGGGTCTCTCATTTTCTATTTTTATTGGCATTACTATAGTGGGATTTCAAAGAAATGGGCTTCATTTTTTAAGCTTCTCATTACCCGCAGGAGTCCCACTGCCGTTAGCACCTTTTTTAGTACTCCTTGAGCTAATCCCTCATTGTTTTCGCGCATTAAGCTCAGGAATACGTTTATTTGCTAATATGATGGCCGGTCATAGTTCAGTAAAGATTTTAAGTGGGTCCGCTTGGACTATGCTATGTATGAATGATCTTTTATATTTCATAGGAGATCCTGGTCCTTTATTTATAGTTCTTGCATTAACCGGTCTGGAATTAGGTGTAGCTATATCACAAGCTCATGTTTCTACGATCTCAATCTGTATTTACTTGAATGATGCTACAAATCTCCATCAAAGTGCTTATTTATTTATAATTGAACAAAAGCGAGGAGCGAGTTTAGGAGCTACCGAGTTTACGAGGCCCGGATCGAAAAAAAAAAAAGATTCCGAGCACGTCTGGTCAAAGGCGATTGGTCTATGGTTGACCTAGTCTAAAATAGTGGCTAAAATGTGAGTGGAGAGAATGAGAAGTTTCTTACCAGACCTCATTGGACCTTTACAAGGCAGCCTACTTGTCCCTGGACGTCTTCTTATTGTTTGTTAGAATGTCCTAGTATATATAGTGGTGCAGGAAATCAAACATACTTTTAGTAGGAGCGACGCAGGTTGAGGAACGATGGGCCTTCTCCTTCTGGCCATCAAAGACGATCTTGACAAAGCATATGGTAATAGATTGGAATGGAAATTCATTAAAGAAAAAGACATGCTCTCTCATCTTACCATTCCTCTCCCTATCGGTCGAGCATCTTCAAACCTGGTCGAGCATCTTCAAACCTCTATCTCTCATTCTCAATAAAGTCATTATATAATGAATTTAGACTCCAAGTCCTATTCTATCCTTATTAATGGTAGTCAAAGAAAAGCTTTCAAGCCATCGAGAGGCTGAAGACAGTCTCCTTGTTGACCAATTCCTTTTGTCTTAGTAATATAATAAAAGGTCTTGGGCATATCATGGAAGCTGGAGTGGGGGAAAAAGAATGGAAAGGAGCGAGTTGTAGAGCTGGTAACGAAGCTTTGTTGCTAGACTCTGGTATGCGAATCGGAAGATTAGCAAAGCGGGAAAAGACAGAGGGAGGGTGAGCTCGTCAATGATCTTTTCCATGGTGTCTAGAGAAAGCAGCTTTGACCATGACATTCGTACCCAAGGCAATGAAATTGCAGGCATTACTGTGATCTTGAAGCCCTTGCTAGGAGCTACTCGGTACGGCTCACTACTAAAGAAGGTTCAGGCATGCTTCGACTTAGACCTGTGATCCGCTAATTCATCTCTTGATCTGGTATTCCGCAAAGGAGGCAGAAAGAAGAAAAGGTGAATGGTTTGGAATTCATAACTGTCAAGGTGACTCTATGGTGCACATTTTCCTAGCCTGGGCTTCTCATTGAAGATTTGTAGGTCTTCCTAAGTTTATAGGAAACTCGGCTTTTGCCATAACTGTATGGGGAATGTCGAAGCTGATAAAGTCAGGCATGACAACGCCGACGGTTGATACCGGGCGCTGTGTGATGCAAATCCGAGCTGACTAAATTGAGTTAATTAGACTTTGTCGGCTCGTTAGTAAGGCGATGCCCCGGCGACCTCAAGATGCTAAACTTGTTCAAACTTTTGGTGTCATGGATCTTTCGGTAAAGAAATCGAAAATCACTCCTGTTACATGGCCAAGACCGTTTTCAATAGCAGGGGATTTAATAAGAGCTAGGAGAAGAGCAGATTCGTGCCAAAGAGCTAACATCCGATTTGTGAACAGACCGGCTTGGGACAGACTTGCTTGAGCGGATATGCGAACAGCAGATATGATTACTAATAGTTGGCAAGAAGCAAGGGGCGCGAAAGCCGTTGCGCTGGTAAGCCTAAGAGAGGAAGGTCTCGAGTTATCGCTACGCCCCTAAGCTAATAAGATCTTTTGTCGATACTTGATCACCAGTTAAATAGAAAAATGAATGGGAAAGGAGGATCTATCTCTTTAAAGTAGGGGAATCGAAGGATGTCATTAGGGCTAAAGATAGTCGACATAAGGAAGAGGGGGGAATGGGAAGAAAGACGAACTAATCGAATGAGCCGGAATGAACCAACTATTTGAGGCCCCGCAACCAAGAGTCACTCGTCGAAAGCTTGATTGACCAGGAAGACAAGCAGAAAGAAATCCCAATAAGGAAAGCTCTCTCTGTCGCAAGCCCCATGCTTTTGCCAGCATGACAGCAAGCACGGACTGGCAGCAAGGAGTCAACTGAATGATCAAAGTCTCGGTTGCTTCCACTTGTGGCCTTCTTCGACCGCCTTGACACCTTAATATCAAGGAACCCCCCCTCTTCCACAAGTAGGTGGAGACCTGGAGGGTCGGAAACCCCAACGGGAAACCTTTCACCGCGCCACACGATTCTTTCGCGAAGCTACAATAACAACAGTTGTCATTTGCTTAACACAAGGAAACTCTATGCCCTGCGGGGCTTTATGCCCTGCGGGGCTATTACACGTGGAACTCATGCCCTCCGGGGGAAGCTACAATTACACGTCGGACCAAGTCGAGGTTGTAATGACGTATATGATCTGAGACCATTCACGGGAGTAGCTGCGAAAAAGGCAGGTACGTTGAACGTAGTTTGGGGAGACGGCTCAGATTGGTTTCACACTCAGAGAGCATTTAGAGTTTTCAGGTTAGGGCTTCTTCTTTAGCACATAGCTGGGCTGAAGCTCAAACCAAACAACGACATGGGATGATTTCCCAAGCAATTGGTGCGGAGTTCCGTCTATCTTTGCCTGAAGCTCTCTTCCTTGATAGTTTGGACCAAATCTGGAACAGAAGCTGGAATTAATGGCACTAGTCCCGATGTCTTGTGGGAACACCTGCTACACTTCTCTATTACTATATCTGACCATATCTCGTACCAAGGCTGAAACAGTACCGAGATGAACCAGAAGTAGGGGGAAAGACTCCTACTCAGCTCTTCATTGCCAGCTAGTACAGAGACCATTCACGGGAGTATTTGCGAAAAAGGCCGATACGATGAGCGTAGTTTGGGGAGACGGCTCTGGTGTGCAAGAGACCCCCCGAAGAAGGTAAAGGCAGCAGCTCGGGAAGATAGCAAACCATATCATATACGCAATTCGTCTTTATCTTCCTGGTAGCAGTACGAATAGGAGATCCAACATGACTGTATTAAGCCTTAAACAATCAGGGTTAAGCTAGCTCATTGCCAGAAAGCAAACAGGAGCTCGTACTTAGATCAGAGGACGCTCATCCCAGGCAGGCAGCAGGGGCTTCGGGTCTGAGGTAAGCCTTCCTGTATCATTGGTAGGCAAAGGGGTAAGCGAAGATGGCTGTGTTTGTTTGTTATGACAATTGGAAATCAACCCCCCTTCCCTTGTTGCTTCAAAAACAGAGCTTTGACTTCCCGGCAGACAGACCTAACGGGCTAACTTCACCATGCCCGAAGGTAGGGTCAGTTCTACTAGCCTTAGGCAAAGAGTTGGCTTCTGTTCACATCTTTTTCTGACTCTTAGAACGTATTAAAATCCCCTCTTCCCGCTCTTTTGTGGAATGAACATCTAGGGTAGCATGCAGCAACAACTGATCCTGTCGAACCCAATAGGTGTAAGCAGGATTTGGTGAGACCGTCTGTCCATCCTTCACAACGGTCTTCGAAGGGCATGGCACAGAGCCATCAACAAAGCCCATCAGGTCAGGTCATAACCAAGAAGCAACGAGTGGAACTGAGCGCGCCATGATGGAAAATTCATGGGCGTGAGTTTAAGAGGTAACTGGGCAGCGGCATCTCATCATTGAATTTTTTTACTTGCGGGATACTCAACTTCATTTGCTAACTCTTACATTTGATTTAGTTGATGACCCTGTGGTCGTTTTGTTTCCGCTCAGCGGGTGCTGTAGCGAAACTGATTGCAAAAGAGGGGAAATCGGCCACATTAAAAT
>CM075768.1:29247500-29285000 GCA_037974665.1 Ehretia macrophylla | reverse complement strand
TGTGTTATCACTCTTAACCTTCCGTCAAGAACCTCTTTCTCTTTCTTTTTGTCTTAATCGTTGGGACCCCATACCCATGGGCTACTTCACTCATCCGAAGGCTGGTTAAGAGAGAAGGCTATAGTATGTGAGCACCGCCCGAGGAAGGAGTTGAGTGTGAAAGCGGCAGGATACCCCTCGACTTATGTTTATGATACAGAAAGAAAAGCCTCTCAGAGGCCAACTCTCAGTAGGCAAAAACTAGAGGCGGTAGGCAGCAGAGATGCTGTGGCCCTCCAAGTCGGGTCCCAACGTATCCCTTGAAGTAGAGGGATGGTTGAGCCATTCGAGGAGTAGGCGGGGCGTATCTCTGAAATAAAGCGGGAATTTTTTGACACAAATCCCAAGAGGCATCCAGGACCACTTTCATTGCGGAAGGGGGAGCCGAGATAGAGTCAAATGTAGCCTTACTCACTCTCTTGGCCTTCCGACCTACTTACCCCTTAAGTTAAGCAAGCAACGACCTTCAAGCCCCTATTAGTAAACGCGCAAGGAAGCGCGCCAGCGCCTTTAATTTAAGGCTCCTTCGGACAAGTAGGCATGACAGCTCAGCTCGGGCAACTAAAGCCGCTAGTCAGGCAGCTCTTGCTGCTAATTACGCTCGGCTTGGAGTAAGTCGTGATACCTCTGAATCTTCCCTAAAGGAGTGAACACAACATGGCACTTGTTGCATCTGAAGGTGCTGCTTGAAACGAGGAGCTTCCATAAAGAAGTATTCGTCTATACAGGGCGGAGCCGGCTTGTTTGTCTCAGTAGGTGCTTTAGTCGCTTCTGCCTTCCTGGCTTTCGGACTTGTAGCTAAGTTGTCTAATAACCTCTTCCCTTGGCTTGAAGACAAGACGTTTTGCCTTGCATTAGCCGCAACTAGTTAGTTGTAGGACTGACTGGCATTAGCTGCTTTTAAGGTTTTGTCTTTAATTGGCAGGTCGAGGCTGGAGGTTGGGCAGACGTCGGAAGGCTTGATCCTCAATCGCCTTCGGCATTCGCCTTTCGCCTTGGGCTTTAAGACAAGAGAAAAAATTAGTAGCTCACTCAGGCAGTTGTTCTCGGGTAGCCAGCTTTAGCAGTTCGGCTTGAAGACGACGACTCTACGCGTCGTTGGTTGTCCAAATCTCCCTTTTGCAGCAGGTCTCGCACCTGAAATTAGTGACAGCTCGGCTTGTAGCTGTTATTCCTGCTGCTGGATAAACTACTTGCGCTGCTCCACCAGCTCTATCGCTCTCTTTGCAATCTGAGGCCTTCCAGTCTTAATACATGTTGCTGTAAGTAGCCATAGGAGCACTACAAAACAAGGTCATACCAGCACTCGTCAAGCTAGAGTTACAAAATATTCAGCAGCACATAAAACAGGATCCGCAATGTACTTTGATTATTATGTAGGTATTGAAGTGCATAAAAGTCTTTCCTAATCAATGGCTCTAAGTTTATGGGATGTCTTCGGAGTCAAGTGCCTACGCAACCAGGTTGTTGTTTTTGGGAGCCAAATGATGATAGTAGGGCATCCCCCAAAGTAAAGCATCACCTCTCCAAAGTCATTTTGGGATTCTGTTTGTCCCGGACCACCCCCATTGGGTTCTCACCCAACTCATACATCGACCTTTGTGGCCATCTCAACCCCATCATGGTCCCCTACTGAATCGAAGAGTAAGATTTTTGACTTTAGAGAGTAAACAATAAGAAGAATCGAGAAGTGACGGACGGAGACCCATCTTTCCTTCCCATTGATCCCTACTTATCCGCCCCCCCCTATTTCTGCCTCTTTAGTTGGAACGACTGCCGCCGGTTAAAGCTATGCACTGATTCCCAGCAAGTTCCGGAGCGATCAAACTACATGCGCTAACGCGCGTTACTACGCGAGAAAACTACATGCGCTAACGCGCGTTCCGGCTTTCGAGCCCGCCTACACTTGCTGCCTTAGGAACCTACTTTGATTTTGGTACCAATGAAGCTTTCACTCTACCATAGTGGAGCCTCTTCTTTTGCCAGGCATGGCATCTGAGTCAAAACCATCCAGAGATCTTCGGTACAGCTCATTTTCAATTAGGGCAAATCTTGGCGCACTTCTTCTTTCCTTTCTCTTAGCCTTCTGCTGAGGCCGTGTTGCAGGTAGTCGAGGAAAGGTTGCTGAACATCTTCTGTTTGTTCTTGAATGGCAACGGTATTGACCGACTCTTCTTGAAACACAACTTCTGTCAAAGGGAACTTCGCCCTATCCTCTCTTCCAATAGGTCTATCTTCATCCCTCTTTCTTTACCAAAAAACTCATGCTTCGTTGCCTGAACCAAAGCCTACCGTATCAGCAGCCCCTTCTTCCTTCTCAATGAATGTCCGGTCATCAATCCCGATCCATAGATTCAAGAATCTAACCCCTGACTTTCACTCAATGACCAGGCTGGCAGGCTAAAAGACAATCCAGATTTCAGTACGATCTTAGGCTAGTAAGGTTATCCCTCTCTCTCTCGATTAGGATAGAGTACTTTTTATGCAAAATAGCTTGCCTTGCGTAGGAAACCACTTGTCTTCTACCTTATTAAATTAAGCTTTGGACTTCACCCTTTAGCTAATGATTGAACTGATAGCTATGATTCGCATCTCGAAAGAGGCTACTCCTTGCCTAAGAGTTATTTATTCCTTAATAACTCTTGCTCCCCTTGCAGCTTTCCACTAAGTTAAGAGTTGGATAATGTATGAAAGACCTATGAACAGAGGAATAAATAGAATACATAGTGACCATAGTCAGAGGGTAAGATGTAGGCCAAGTAGCCTTTTTCAATTCAATGATTTTTGGGTGAATACCCGAAAGAAAGAATGGACAACCCACGGGGTAACTCTTTCCTTAAAGACTCATGTTATCGTTCACGCTTCCCGGCCAGGGATTCAATACCTAAAAGGCAGCTACATGTCTACTATTTATTCATACTTTAGAAATGAAGGACTCTCTCCATCCTGAGTTACTCAACCAGACCCGGACCTTACTCATACTTACTTCCCGGTACTCAAATCCGCTATTTCTCAACCGGACTCGGTCCCTTCACTCCTGTAAGTTGCTTAAGGAATCCTTAATGGGACATTTTACACTGTTCTTATAAATATCATAAATGACCAGAGACTATTCATGGAAGTACTATCCAACAGGCTACTACGCTGGACCATAGAATAGGGAGAAGGCTCTGGTTGGTACGTCCCATTGAAGAGAGCATTTCGAGTTGCACAAGGGATGCACTGTGCTTGGGGCAGGCATTATAGCTTCAAAAACTAAGAGTGACCTGTGCCTTTGGGATGTACCGTTAAGCGCCCGGGCCTATAGGAATGCCTAAAGCAAGGTCCTATGTATCGGGTTGCGACACGCTATACTTGAAGAACTCGGCTCCATACCCTGCCCAATGGGGGCATACAACGAGCAACAAGCGAGAACAGAAACAAGGACTTATAGTTCTAAACCTAACCGACGGCGCTAGCCGGAAGGAAGTTATTAAGTTAAAAGGTGGTCGGTCGTGTAACTAGTTTGTCTGCCAGGAGGATCCAACTCCTGGCAGGAAAGCAGCCCTCCGGTGGTGGAAACTCCGGAGGTTACTTTACTGGCTAGCATACTACTGGCATAAATTTGGTTTAGGAAGGAAGTTTTCCCGGTTGTCGAAAGCAGAGTCTGCCGAAACTATTGTTGGGGAAGAAAGGAGCAGAGAAAGACAATGAAATCAAATCTTTTCGTTGGTAGCCCAACCCAAGGAAGACGGGGGATTGGATATACAACCGTTTGGTAGTTACAATAGAGCGTTGAACGGCATTCAAATGGCTAGCATAGGATTCAGTTGGATGGAAACAAATACTGTTGAAAAAAAAAGAGTAAGAAATCGAGGAATTAACTAAAACTACATTTGACTGACTATACTCTCTTTGTCCTCCGCCGGGTGAACCTAATATTAATAACAACTCTAAAGGAAAGGATGATACACGTCTTGGAGTGAAGGACAGAGCACAAAAAGCTTTTTTTTCTGGAGATGGAGAAAAAGTAAGCGGGGTGCTTTATCTCTTCCCTCCCGGTGTCCCCATTAGTTGATATATGGAATTGGAAAGGAATTCCAGATCATTCAGATTTAAGGTTCGGGTTCGCGCATAGAGGGTTTGGAGGAGAGGCAGCAAGCGCTGCGGGCGGAGCAGCAAGCGCTCATTGTTCATGGAGCACTCGGTCGCCTGGGAGACTAGAAGAAATTAACAAAAAGTAGTTAAGTCACCTTCAGGCTTTCTTATTCCAGGAAAGTATGTAGTTGAAAAAAAAAAGAAAAAGAGTAGTTATAAAATCAAATGTTGGCCCTATTAGTTGTTGTGGGTCACGAGCATGTAACTTGTTTTGAATTTCTCTTTATTTTATATAAGCCCTTTCCTTAAGGTGATTTTAGAATTGTGTCCACTGCAGTACTCTAACTCTCTTATAGTGTACTACATTACATGAAACGTAGTTCATGATTTCCCCTTCACTCTCTTTAGCATTTTGGTTTAACACCACGCAGGCAGCTGGTACCTTCCCAGCTTCTTCATCAGGTAACCTGCCAATTCAACACATTGTCAGCGGCATTTTGCCTGTCAAAATTCATTAATGAATCAGTATCTCCTTTACTTGAACACGGGTTTCGACTTCCCCTCCGGAGGACCGGTGTAGCTCGCTTCGCTTACCGCCTTCGTCTTTCGCCAAGACGAATTTCCGAACAGACTTTGCCCCGTTTTTCTATCTATCCAGGACTATTTATATCAAAATAATGCCTAATCATGGAATATCGAACGAATGTTGAAGCACCAATCTTGGTATCCACTGAATGATCCAAAGTCAACCCATTCCCATTATAGGGATCCACGCCGGCTTCCAATAGCCCGTCTCTGACCTGACTGCCGATTGCCAATTCCCAGTCCTAAGACGATTACCCCCGATTCGCCGACATTAGCCTCCGAACAAGCTCATGCCATCTCGTGAGTAAGAGGAAGATTCCTCCTTGTCGCAAGAATAGGTTTTGCAAGTGAAACAGAAAACACTGTTAGCTACGAAGGGCTTGGTTTGACAGAGGGAGGTCCTGCTTCCTCTTTTCATTCAATATCCCCTGCGAATCCTTATCCTGGCATCTATCTAAGGTAGGTAAATGCCTTACAATTTCTTTCTTCGAGAACAAGCCCTGTTCACTCAACCATAGGCGCTGGCGTTCCTGTTCTTGCAGCTACTTCTGGGCACGTGGGTATCTTTGATCCAGTTTAGGCAGCTTTCAGTCCTGGGAAAGCTCTATCGGAACTTGTTTCAAGCCAATGGTATCGAACTGGCTTCTATGATTGCCTTCACATAACTTGAGTAGATGACAGCTGGAAGTCCCTTTTGGTTAATATAACCGCTTGATTGCTCATTTACTAGGAACCATAATTACTTGAACATTTAGAACTTCAGATTTGTGTTTGTCGCTAGTTCGATCTCTGGACGTGCACCGGCGGCCCCCTTTCCATTGATAGTCCTCCTAAGCCGATGGGCTTTACCTTAAAATGAAAATAAGGTATCGAGACCTACTGACATAGATTAAGCAGCTACTAGATCCCCCGTCTTGTCGAAGAATCAAATACTTCGTTCTCATCGATTGGGATTGACTGTCTTCTTTACTTCGACAGATGTGGTCAACCCCAGCTTGCTTATCTACAGCTGCCCTATTCCGTGTAACTTAATGAATTTGATCCAATCCAATAAGCCACCGGAGCAAGGATTTTAGCCATGCCCCCCTAGCTCATGTGGAAAGTCCGGGCTGTATGATAAAATAGAGGATGACGGAAGCGAGCTAGGCCACCCGCCCGGATCAGAGGGGGAATTCACTACTTAACACTACCACTACTTTTCAGGCCCCCTTCGCCTCTCGGCAGCGAGAAAGCGAGCAGCAAGCTGAAAAAGCCAAGTCCCTTTTTAATAATAATAAGGTAAGCTTCATAGCTCCAACCTATCCGGCCTTTCCCTTAACCTCCGGAGGACAACTGCTTCTTGTTGTTATTGTAGCTCCAAGGCCGCAATTCCAGTTATGGAATTGGGTAAGGCCTTTACCTTTTCTTGTTAAGTAGCTAATGCAGCTAGTATTAGAGTTAAGTAGCTAATGCAGCTAGTATTAATAAGGATTAGATACAGTGACTGCCTTCTGGGGGAAGCTACAATTACACGTCCAGCTCTAAATGAAGGAAGTCGGCCGGCATAATATCATATATAACCAGAGACCGTTCTTACCTTTTTCAGCTTGATCGGAATCGATTCTATGATTGAATAGCAGAAGTGCTACTTAGTAGTCGAAACTCGGAGAGACAGACAGAGAGGGGACTCTTTCCTGCTAACTCCTAGGATGAGAAGTAGGTCCCTTTTGGCAGGAAGAGTTCCAGCCTTTGTTGCCCCTCGGTAGAGTGAGTCTACTTAGCGAACTGGCAGGACGCGGAGATCAATTGATCAATATGAATCTCGAGAGTGGATGGTTGATCGCCGCCTCCTTTTCCTGGGGGCTCTCCGGCCGGGCCTACGACATCGGGTTTTGGAGTCCCACGTTCTACCGAACTGAACTAAGAGCGCTTTCTTATCACAGTAGATCCGACTGTAAAGAAAAAGGATGATTTTTCTACCTCCAATACATCTTGCATGCATATAGTCGCATAAAATGAAAATATGTATGTCCAATTTGAATCGCAAATCAATCAACACAACTGTGACTATTCCCCGCCATAAAACTTGGCCAAACACGGAAAAAAAGCACAAGGACTTGAGGGCATCATCCTCGTATCCTGTCACGGGAACCTTCCCATAACTCTCAAACGTGATAAAAGCCCTCTTTTCGGCACCTTCACGCTCCTTCTTGAAAAGGGGTCCAACCCTATAATCTAATCGTTGGGGTTTTGCTTCGTCTTCCTTTCTTATGGGAATTATCTTCCTTCTCGCCTTATCCCGTTCGTGAGGTTTTCCCGACTGGGGCAATATCTGTAATCAAATAATTCGTTGCATGTGGATTTTTTTAGGATTCATACATGCCAGTCGAAGAATCTGCTCTAGAGCTACTACTCCGCCTAGCCTATCTTCCTGCCTGTCCCGATTGTATAAAGAAATCACTGCACTCGTCCCCTGTTGCAGACAGACTGGCTTAAATATAGGGGCAAGATCGTTCACTCATTGCGTAAGGAGACTACTTAAAGTGAAGTCGGAACTCGGGGTGGCTGAGCGAATATTCAAGTTGACAGCGCAATGGTAAATTATTATAGGCTCGTTCTCTGTCTTCGAGTCTTGGTTCAGTTCGTTCCTCTCTCGCCCTATCTTACTAATAGGAGTTGATCCTACATTCCGTGTAGCAATCAATGTCTGAGGACATAGAAAGCCTTAACAGGGATTCGATAAACGAAAGGATGTAGACCGTACGGGACAGAGCCAAGGACGAAAGGTCAGAAATGAAAGAAAGAAAGCTGGGCTCCCCAAAGCTGAGGTTCTAAAGCTGATAACCAATCTGGGACTCTTTCTTTCAAAGCGGCTGTAAAACCATTATTGGGCCCTTCATACCTCGACCATTCTTTGTCGAGCATCTTCAAACCGTCACTCCTTTAAAAAATGGGCTTCTTGTCGGCAAATACCCAGTGAACTTCTCCCTTCTCTTCTTATCAACGTATTTGAAGCATTGATGAAGGGTGGAAGCTACCACGCTGTGGATCCAAGCAGGAAGTTTAGGAGGTGTCACCGTCAATTTTTCTAAATATAATGTTTTTCATAACCCATTTTTTTGTTTCTTTTAAAACTTTTAGAAGTAATTTTGTTTTTCCTTTTAAAACCCTTAGAGCTAAAAAATACTTCTTTTTTAATTTTCCAATTTTTTTTTTAACTGAAGCTTCTATTTTGATTTGTGATGTACCGGCTTGAATTCACTTTAGGAAAGTCTTTCTTTCTCCTTAAAGTAGGTGTTTGCTCCGCAGCACGAACAAGTCGAGGTAAGAAAAGAAACCCATAACATTCTTCTCCTACTCAAGATCGTTCTGCCAAGAAAAATCTTCAATTGGTTTATTACTGAGTTCGTTACTTTGATCTGTTGAAATATGACCCCCATGATAGCTGAGATGTAGATGCGGCAACCAGAGCCGTCTTCCCATCCTACGCTCAAGGTAGCTGCCTTTTTCGCAGTTACTCGCGTGAATGGTCTCTGGTCATATATGATATTGATATTACACAGACGTGGTATTAAGGAATCCTTAAGTTCCAGAATGTGAGTGAAGTGACTTCCTGAGGAAGGCACGAGCGTTTCTAAGGTAACCTCCGGAGTTTCCAATCACCGGAGGGCTTCTTCTAGCAACCCCACTCGGTGCTTCCAACCCCGAGTGGCTACAGTTTGGGTGATGGCCGGCATCGGCATCAATCAGACTTGGTTTCTACCAAATCTTGACGCTCGAGGTTTGAAGATGCTCGACCGATAGGGAGAGGAATGGAGCTAACAATGAACTGAGGAGAAAGCGTTACACAAATAGTGCTTTGTCACCTCTTTTTGCTTTATGATGTAGTAGTAGCGCGCGCGCTCGCACTTAGAGCAATTACGCGCTTCTCTCGTTATGTTGTGCAAGCCAGCTTTCTCAAGGAGGAGACATGATTTAGCAGTTAATTACATCTCGAAGAAGACCTCCTAAGGACGCCGGCCGCACATGAGTCCGAACGCTATGTTGAATGTGCAACCCAGACTACACTACGTAGGTACCTGTGCAGGTGAGGTGTCGGTCGGTCCTAGAAACGACGGCAGCGGCGCGAAGAGTTAACAACCGGATGTGCTGTAACCTAGGGATCAAGACGGGAACAGCCAGAAGCTCAGGAGGGCGTTTATCTCCTCCATATGCTAATTGTAAAGAGCTAGCACATTGCTTTAGATAAAGCGCAACATGCAAAGCACCAGACTTTTGCATAAGCCGCTGGACTTCCTTCGCATACAAGTAGACGGCTATGCACGACTCCTTGGTAAGACTATCAGCAGCCACTAATAAGATTCGTTTTAAGAATCCCATTAGGACCGGAAAGTCTTCGAACAACTGCCATCTCAGCGGCGACACACGAATTAGGGAAGGAAAGAGCTTTGTAAAGCGATTCATATCGATTACTTAACGCCCTCTTCCCTGCTAGTACCCCTGTCCCATTAAGGTTAGATGGGGGAATGCCCACCAAGGATAAAGATCAAAATAGAATATAATTAAGATCTACAGAGCTAGCAGGTGCAAATCTGTTATCAATCTTTAGATTTACGTTGGTGACCGGCTTGCTGTCCCGTGATTTCCTCACTAGACAAAGAGTCGATCCTCCACTAATTCTGGTATGCCGACACGGCGATCTCCCCTATATGGGATCCCTCGTTACGGGGAACCCCCAAGGTTCAACAATAAATATTAAGCTATGATTCATAAGAAACATCCGAACTTCCAATCTCAAGAGAGGGGGCGGCTTCATACCCTCAAACTGAACCCCGTGTGACTCTCCAGCTTGCGTTCGCTAACTGAAATGATCTGCCATCCAAGCTAACTTCACTTCTTTCCTAATCAGATTGACGGGTGTTAGGATGTCCCCCGTGGGGTCATCTGTCCCATCCCCACTTTCTATCATAACAGTGCACCGTACTCTCTTACCAAACTATGTTCTAAAGAGAGTCTGTTTTCTGGCAACATAGTCTGTTTTGAGCGCCCATAGATGTCGAACCTCTTGAACAACTTCCAATTAATGATTTAGAGGTCACCCGGCCCGGATCCGTCTCAGACGCTTACGAAGAAGGCAAAGTCCCCGCTCACTCAGCGGCTAAACCCGAAGCAAGCCTGAAGCAGTGTAGCAAGACCTTCTATCCCTCCATTGAGGTCAAACTTCTCCATTTACCCGTTGTTTGTCGGACCCGATTTCGTAGACAAGTGTCTGTCTGCCATTTCACAAAGGAACTAGCCATTGGATATCTTGAATAGGAGACAGAAGGAAGTGACATCGTGCCCTAAGGCTTGATTGGCTAACCCGAACAAAGCACCCTAATAAAGGAAAAAGGCATTTAGGACATCAATCCCAAGGGGGAAGAAAACTGGCACGAGTGAGATGTCACTTATTAAAGGGATGGCCCTACGCACAGGCAAGAGCAGCACCGGCTCTACGAAGTCAGAATCGAATATTTCGGTTGGCTTTCCCAATTCATTCGTGAATAAGAATTCAAGGGCGTGAAGCGAGTACTTATAGCTGCTTCGCCTGCTTCTTATTATGGCGACTATGTTTTCGTGAAGGAAATGAACGAAAAGTAAAACCGAGCCCAACTATTGATTACGCCAAACATAGCTTTAGAGGCTCTTACTAGATAGGGCGGCAGAATAGAAGTCTCACTACTAGCTTTTAGTCTTAAGCAGGCAGCGGCGGTAAGGAATGAATGTTCTACTAGACTATCAGCCATTTCATTAGGACAGCACTTGCTTAGTCTTTTTCTAGCTTGATTGCGAAGCATGGTTTGGAAAGGTCAGCTGAAAGACGGTCTATCTTAATTCAAGCCTATTCCTTTGTGGCTGGCCCCAGTGCTTAACGTCAGCTTGCCTCCACATATGAAAAGTAAGCCAGCCGTATTAGCTCATCAACTCGCCTTAACGCACCCTCACTATATAGGTCCGGACTTGCGTACGGTATCACTTGCCTAACAGCTGCCAAAAGCGGAAGCTTCAATGTTGACGGGCTTATTATCTCCTTTCTAAAGAGGGAAAATCAGAGAGGTTGACGGGCTTACCTCGGGCAGTCGCTAACCGTTGCGCCTTCCCTTCTGCTTACACCATTTCTTTGTGCTTTAAGAGAGAATAGGGACTAAGGTGGACCTTCGCTTCAAACTAAATTGGACCCGGACTTTCTTTCTTCTCCTGCGGAGCCCTGAGAAAGTCACCGGCGGCAGGTTAGTACAGTTCTCCTGCTGCTGATTTGGCCCTGCGTTAATTCAGGAGCCTTCTTCTTTAGTCTAGGATTCTAAATGATAATCAAATCAAAGGTATGAAGTAACTCGACTGATAAGGAGAGGAAGGTAGACGCTCGACCGGGTTTGAAGATGCTCGACCGGGAATGGAGTTGGCTGGGCGAGAACAAGAAGTGGTCGTCGTCCGGCGGCCGGTAGCTCTACTAAGCGAAGAACCGCTCGCTGCCTTTTCTTCGCGAATAAGCTACTACAAGATCTTTATAAACCAAAGAAGCTGAGCCTACTTTACGCACTTCCGCACTAAGCAGGCAAGGCCAACTACACAAGCAAGAAGGCATCGCCTGCGGCTTCCAATCCAATAACAAGCAAAAGACGAAGAAGAAAGACAGCCAGCACTTGACCAATAGATCTGCAGTCTCATCTTTCCGGTACATCTTTTGACGGATGAACGGAGGGATGATGCGAGGATAACCCTTTAGGGTTAGAGAGACGGGAACAGCCAGAAGCTCAGGAGGGCGTTTATCTCCTCCATATGCTAATTGTAAAGAGCTAGCACATTGCTTTAGATAAAGCGCAACATGCAAAGCACCAGACTCGAAAGCTCAGATCTGGGCGCGGGCGGACGTGGACATCGCGGTAGTCATTTAGAGCAGATTTGATCAGTCAGAAGGAATCGAAGGAAAGCTACTTGATTGACTAGACAAAGACTAGCTCAACCTTCCTTTACTCGAGCTGAATCTTGATTAAGTTAAGTCAGAAAGGTTGAATTTCTATTGAAGCAGGAAGCCTAAATATTAAGACCGAACGAAGTTCTATCTAGCCCAGTTCTGGCAGCTAGTTTCAGGAAACAACCGGCATCTAATTGAATTGATGATTTCTCCCCGTCTTGAATAGAAAAAGTAGAAGCTGCTTGATCGAGAGGTTCCGGAGTTTAGTTAGGAGTCCGAATTCCATCCTATAAGTTGAAGGAAGGGAGCAAAGGCAGTTCTCTTTGCCCTGAGCATCCGGGTGTGCTATCTGAAAGAGGGCTAGAAAAGTTTGATCTTACTAGCCCATGTGGGAGAGCTTGTTCCGTTTTAACATCCTCGTAAGGTGGTAGAGCAAGTTCAGTTTTCACTTACTTGTCGCAAGCAAGCAATCCTACCTGCTGATGACTAGCTATTACCTCCTATTGATCCCCTGCCTTCGGGTCATGAATCAATCCATCCTTCCCCAACCGCTCATCTCCTCTCTCCCGGTTCCCCGCTTCTAATTCTTGAGTCAATGCACTCGTTTATTCCCAAAGTATGGCACTTTCTATATACTCATATTTTTGAAAAGTGTCTCCAGGATGCGATGCTCTGCGCCGGATGTCGAAGATGGCATTTTTTTTCGCTAACTGTGCTTTTGTTGGAAAAAATCATTTAAAAACGGCAGAAAGCTAGAACTCATAAGTCTAATTGGAATTTGGAGAAGTGCTAATTGAAAGGTAACTTCTTTCAAATACAAAAGCGCCTATTGGCTTTCTTGCATATTCGACTCTCTAATGCATATTTGACTTCGCTACCTTACTCTAGTTTGATAAAGTGGAATGAAAGTCGATATTGTACTTTACTTGAAAGAGATCCTACATCGATAGTTATTCCTTCCTATAGAAGAGAGCTTGGAATGCTTTCTGCTTAAAAGAGGCCGAAGTCCTTCACCCCCCTTTTTCTTTAGAATAAGATAGATTTGCTTTGTCTTCCGTGCTCGGGCTAAGCCCTTGCTTATCTCCCGTCACCTCTGGCTTGGCTATCTGCCTTTCCGACCAAGTCTGGCTGGGGGAAGGCTGAAAAGCTCTTGCTTTGCGATCATGCTTCCTCCTTAAAAAGCCGCAAGACTCTTGGAAAGTCTCATTTGCAGTAAAGGATCCTTTCTAAAGTAGGGGATGCTAAAGTTGTTGAGACCCCAGAGGAAAGCACTGCAATCAGTCCTAAAGGTAGATGGAACGAATCTGATGTCGAATTCCAAAAACCAGCGAGAGGTTCCCCACTCTTCTTTGATCCGTCTTAGGACCGAGTGGCAGCCTCGACCCGAGCGGAAGTGCGATGTGTCTGGAAACTCGGGATCGTAAATGGATTCGAGTACCATTCTGAGCGCCTCTTTCATGATCCTTTCTATAGGTAGAACTACTACCTACCGGGAAACACTGATCGGGGGCGTTCGTAGTGACTGAGGGGGTCGAAGACCAAGAAGTGAGTTATTTATACCAAGCATTCTTCTTACGGCTAGATCCAATCTCCTGGTCCCTGCGGAAAGGAAAAAGAATTTCACGCTCTTCCTTTCGGGAAGGGAGGATTAGGGAAATCCTATTGATTGCAGCTTTCTCCAGACCTCCGGGAAAAGCATGAAAAAAAACGGCTCGAATGGTACGATCCCTCCGTCACCCCAGAATGAAAGGGGTGATCTCGTAGTTCTTGGTCTGTGAAGATGCGTTGGTAGGTGCTCCATTTTATTTTCCCCTTCCCGAGCTGCTGCCTTTACCTTCTTCGGGGGGTCTCTTGCACATTCTAATGCGAGTTCGGATGCTTGTATAGGGATTCTATCAAATTCGATTTCGTGAGATTAGATGGGCTGGGCATCGGCTCAGAGCGATATCCCTACTGAGCTTGCATAGCGAGGATTGCTTTTTTTTATTTATTGCTTATTGCTCTCTCTTTCGGTCGTACATACGGGGGGAAGTTTCGGGTTGTTAGGCAAAAACAAGGCAGAAAAAACCCGAACGAAAGAAAGCAAGATAAGAACCATCTTTCCATAGTTTAGAAACTAAGTGATTTCCATACCTATGTTGCATTTTTTTTTCTTTTAGACCGATAGTTGGTTGAAGAATAAACATAAGGTAGGTTTTAGTTCAGTTCATGACGTGGTATGACGTGGTATACCTAATCGTTTGGTGCCTTCTCCGTCTTTCAGGCTAAGGCAACTAAATTGGTCACAGCAGGAAACCCATCAATCTTGGGTTTCAGTTCTTTGATCGAGTTGAGGTTTTTCTTCTTCCAACGAAGTCCTTTGCTGGGGGCAGAGTGCGTCCATTCTTTTTTAGTCGAGTCAGGAGATCAGCCTTTCAGTCGAACAGCTTCCGTCAAATCATGAGTTCGGACTTTGGCCCTTGATTCGTACTAGCAATTAGGAGATCGTCCTCGGACAAAGAGCTCAACAGCCTTAGATTTCATGCCGACTTTGGATCAAACCACTTCTTTGGCAGAGCACTCAAATCAGTAGAGACACAGGAATCGAATATGGTAGCTAAAAAAAGAAATTATTGGTGTGTTAAACATAGTTGTCTGATCCGTTTGAGGTTTCACTTCCGCTGTGAACAAATCCCCGGCATCATGATCCGCTGCTGGAGGTCCAACAACAGTAGCCGCTAGTATGAGGATCCGCTGCTCAGATCAGATGCAAACAAGCTCAGTCTCAATATGCGCATTAGAGAGGGGGTTGGCGCTTCGGTCAAGAGGCTAGCGAGCGTCCCACCTTCCTGTCTTGACTGGTAGGCACAATCGCTTGAGTCTAGTTCTTGAGCGAAGGAATCGCTTTTAATGAAAATTTGGCTTTAGCAGTCAGCCATCAGCCCTCTTCAAGCTGTCGAATATAGATAGGAGATCCACTTCAATTTCTCTCCTCTACTACCTCTCCAGCTTGGGAATACTTCTTTCTATTGGCTATATATGTGTAGTCATAATGCCAGTTCAACTAGACTTACACTCCTATCTTTCAAACTTTCTGTCTCAGTCTCAGATAGCCCAACTTACTCTTCGCTTGAATATAGTGAATCTGATCTGGACTTAACTAAAAAAGCACTTGAGGTAAACTAGTTCCTATGCTTTGATGGTTTTGGGTTATAGGTTTTATCGGCTGGGCTGCTAATCTATTTTCCAAGAAATCCTCCGAGAACTAGAGATAACCTTCTTTATTCCCAAAGTATGGCACTTTCTATATACTCATATTTTTGAAAAGTGTCTCCAGGATGCGATGCTCTGCGCCGGATGTCGAAGATGGCATTTTCTTTCGCTAACTCTCCTTTTGTTGGAAAAAATCCTTTAAAAAGGTCAGAAAGCTAGAACTCATAAGTCTAATTGGAATTTGGAGAAGAGCTAAGTGAAAGGTAACTTCTTTCAAATACAAAAAAGATATATATTCATTAGAAATAAGATAGTTCCTCCATAAAGGAGTTCAAAGAGACAAGAGCCTATTCTGGCAGTCCTGCATATAGGAGGTAAGCAGGTCTAACCTTATGGATAGAGCAAGGAGAGTAAACTCCCTAAGTAATATGTTTCTATTCTCCGGGCCCTATGATATTAGATCCTTAAGCCTCCCCTCTTGATATTTATACTGGGAGGGAGTCACTACTATCAGAAAGGCAAAAAGAGGAGGTTTTACCTACATAGGGTGCAGAACCAGGCTCTCCAAGTTAACTGCATCTATCCCAGGGGTTGTAATGGCACTCTCAGCTAGAAGGGTTGTACAAAAACTTGCAGCTTGTAAGGGCTCTCCCAACTCGAAGCAAGAAAAGAGTTAATGTAGTTATTGTTGCTTGTAGCTGATCCTCCCCGCCCTTTCCTGTTGGAAAGGGAGTAAGGGGAGTCCTCTGCCTCCGGAGGACAACTTCTGATTGTAATAACTTAACTCAATGCCCACTTTTGACTAAGAATTCCTTGAGTTTAAATAGTCTTTAATGGGCCCCTATTTAAGAGCTCTTTAACAAGGGTTTTTCTTTAGAGAATTTAGTGGTATCCACCGTAAGCCTTTCCTCGTTTGAACCTCGCCCTTAACTTTGAAGGCTATGCCATCCTAAGGTGCTGCTAAATGTATGGATCTTATCAACGTCCATGAATGAGAAAGAATAGATCGGAAAAAGAGGGTGCTATCATATAGCTTTGTATCGGCTAAGTTCACGAGTTGGAGATAAGCGGACTCGAACCGATGACATCCGCCGCAGGGGAAACCACCGCCTCTCAGGTCCCCCGACTGATTCTACCATAGAGGCCACCGATAGACAAGAACTCCCCCCCGAACACAGCTTACAACTTTCATCCTACTGTGCTCTCCAAAGTGAAAGTCTTCTCTTTATCTCAGTCAAAAGGTGCTGACTTGGATCAGAGGATCAAGACGAGATTCGGTTTTGGCATTTGTGCGTGGAGGTGAGCACGGCAGCAGTTATGCTTGCGTTCTAGGGACTAGTGCGCAGAATGACTTGAGGTGAGTTCGAGATGGTGCAGAGGCACCCGGGTTCCGTGATAAGTCGACTTAAGTCGACTGGCGTGATGCCAATAGATGAGGGATTCGGTTTCTCGGAAGGACCAACAAGGACTGTTGGCCAGGATGTGTAGAAGGGATTTATCTAGTAGGTAGCGACAAGACTAGTAGTATCGACAAGAGGCTACATCAATAGCTGAAACTTTTTTTCGGGTAGGGTAGGCTTGGAGTCAGAAGTCCTATTTTTCCCAACCAAATAAGCACTTTTGCAAAGTTCACCTTCCCGCGGTCAAAACAAGACTTACGTATAACAATCAGACCTTACCAGGGACAGGGACCAGACTATAGAGCCTAATTAAAAAGAATTCGGGCTTGCTTTCTCAATTCACATCTATGAGCGTCTACCTTCCTCTCCTTATCAGTCGAGCTGAATTCCATCCCCTATCGGTCGAGCATCTTCAAACCTCTATCTCTTGCTCGCTTCGATCGGACTCTGACAGCTTAGGGAAGAATGATGGGTCGCTAACAAGGCCCCTAAATGACCGCTCAGAAGGCCTACCTATTTTT
This sequence comes from Ehretia macrophylla, assembly GCA_037974665.1. Taxonomy (NCBI): domain Eukaryota; kingdom Viridiplantae; phylum Streptophyta; class Magnoliopsida; order Boraginales; family Ehretiaceae; genus Ehretia; species Ehretia macrophylla. Next base: position 29,268,252 of record CM075768.1, on the reverse strand, counting down.
TTCCCAATCTGTCACTTGCTCGTCCCTCTCTCATGAAAATTCTCTCTCCTCTCCCGGCGGCTTTGACTCATGTCTATAGCCAGTTTCTAAGACGATTCCCATTCAAGCATTCTCATTCAACGGTCTATCAATGCTGCCTGATTTTTGAAAAATCTCTTTCTTTCTACTAGTTCTTACATAAGCAATTTGCAGGAAGTAAACGAAGTCTTTCCTTCCGAAATCGAAATCCACTCCTGAAGTCACGTCTTTCAGTACTGGGACTCAAGTCAAGTACTTTCGAGTTGCTCTTTGCCCAAAGCCCTCCTTCCGACTTAGAAATACCAACTATAAATAGCTTTAGCATCAGCTATAGGTAGTTCATAGCTCAACGTAGTTGTTCCTATCCCTGCTATTTTCTATCCTAGCTCTAGGTAGCTCATAGGACAAGTAGGTATGGGTAGCCTCAACGCAGTAGGTATAGGTTTCCTCCCAGCACAAGTAGGTAGCGGAAAGTAGTTCTTTTAGTAGTAGCTGTCTAGTGCTTTTATTCGTAGCTACCGAGGAGCTGTATACGCAAGGTCAACGCTTCCTTTACAGAAGTCTTTAGCGCAACTCCCTGATCTACGAGCACCCTCCCTTTCTCTTAAAAACTTATATATCCCCTGCAAGCAAGCGCGATGAATTCCAGATAGCTTGAGGTTGTTAGCTAGAGCTAGCTACAATACAGCTACGCGGTTGGCTTACTGATCTACGACCACCCTTGTCTTAAGCATAACACATTGCAGTAAATCGCTTACTAGGAACTGCATTTTCGGGGAGTAGCCCACTTCCCACAATAGGGCAATTCCTCGCACATAATTAAGGGAGCCATTGAAAGGTGACTAAAACACCAGAAACGGCGACTACCCGAGCTAATGATAGAGGCAAGAACACTTTCCGGCCAAGTCCCATTAATTGATCATAACGATATCGTGGAAATGCTGCACGGACCCATATATATAGGAACAGAAACAGAATCACCATCATACTAAACCAGATCGAGCCCCTGCAGGAAAGGTAAAGGCCTTACCCAATTCCATAACTGGAATTGCGGCCTTGAAGCTACAATAACAACAAGCTACAGTTGTCCTCCGGAGGTTAAGGTAAAGGCCAACTCTATTCCTTAACAGGAATAGTGGCCTTGATAACAACAAGAAGCAGTTGTCCTCCGGAGGCAGAGGACTCCCCTTACTCCCTTTCCAACAGGAAAGGGCGGGGAGGAGAAGCTACAAGCTACAATAACAACAGTTGTCATTTGCTTAACACAAGGAAACTCTATGCCCCTCCCCGCTGGTTGTATGGGCGGGTTGTCCCTCGCTGCTGCGTTCTGTTAGGCTATGGATTACAGGAACAAATGTAGTTGAATGGAACAGCAGGCGGGTTACACGTTCCACTGTGCCGAGATGTGAGGTGCAGGTGGTGATGATCACCCCGGGGTATGCGCTAGCGCCCTTGACAGGCACTCCAGAACCTGCCAACACTCGTGAAAACCCGGGTTGGTTAACGCCCGCACCAACAACAAGAATCGCCTGAGCCAATTAGCTGTTGAGACTTGCTGTCCAATCTTTTCTACAATCCTTTCTATCTTCTGGGCATCAATCCCATGTAAACAAAAAGGCATTTGCTTTGTCCAATTCCTCCCTAACACCCTACTCTATTCCGAAAGTCCCACAGGGCATTCTTCCACTGGCCATTGGAAAGATGAATCTCTACCTTTTGAATAAGTTGCCTAGCCTTAGCGGATTCCTCCCTCTAAGAGGGAAAGTGCTAAGACCGCTAATGCCGCATCCACAGGATAAGCATGAATTTACCTTTCAATACCCTTTCAAAGAGCCTTTATCCCGGAGCATCTTAAGTATGCTACAAAGAAGCATGAATGAAAGGGCTATGCTATGCGCAATCAAGACATTCAATAGCAAGCGCCATCAACAGACATGGAAAAAGAGCAAGCCAAGACTTTCACAAGAAAGCTGGACTTTGTGGGTCAAATGGGTACGAAGGTAAGCCATAAAAAAGCGGGTATTCACTACCTTACTCCTCTGTGAATTCAATATCTGTCTCGCCCAGCATGGAAAATAGCCTTGGGGTGAGACAGACGGAGGCAGCCCTATAGGCGGCAATGGTAAGAGCTGGGTTGCATGGTAACTGTATCGGCGGTCGGGGCCGGCGCTACGCGTTCTATCTAGGTTCCGCTCTTATGTACGCCCCACCTCACATAGAAGAAGGGGAACCTCTTCAATAGAAGAACCCGTGTGAGTGGGAAGGGATTGAATCATTCATCCATCGGATATGTCTTCTTCCGTGATCCATTTCATGTCAACTCTAATTAGTTATCAAAAGGCCTACTTTACAAAGGGAACGTCGTCTCCCGGGAACCATAAGGTTCCCGGTAACCGGCCGGCGGAAATATTCCCCCATGGCACACCCAGAATATGGGGCAAAAAATTGCAGAGGAGCAGGATCCGAAGCGGTGGCTGCTACAAGAATAGAATATTCCAAAGCATTCGCTTCTGAAAGAATTTGAACTAATTGTGCCACAGTTGAGCGTTTCTGTCCAATCGCTACATAGACACAATACAATCTCTCACTCTCAGAGGTGGCCCTTGAGTTCATTTGCTTTTGGTTTAATATGGTATCGATAGCAGTCACTCGCTTGTTAGAAGAAGAAGGGAGTTTACTGGCTCGACTGAGAGTGGTACTTTCACTAGAATCAATCGAAAGGATTAAGCGATCGCAGACTTCCTTTCATGGATTAGAATCAAAGCACCGGTTCCACGCCGCTTGCCCGGCCGAGGAAGTTAGCGCAGTTCATTCAATGCCTAGTCTTCCTTTCCCTTTCGTAGGCTAAGCTTCCCGCCTTCCTTCATACAGGGGAAGTTCTCCTATCCTCGAGGAACTTTCGCTAGAATGAGGAGCAGACTCAGTCGCTTCCTTCTTTCTTCGCCCCAAAGGTCTGCCGTCAAAGACCCAAAAATAATCTTGATTAGAGGCTCCGGACAAAGAATTGAGACTAGAATCAGCGAAATGGATACGTAGGACTCTCTTTAAAGAAAGAAGGATTTTTTTCGCTTGCTTTATTCGCCCAAAGAAAAATAGTGTTCTTTCTAAGAGTAGGCGTGGAGAGCTTTTTGCGGGGAAACTTGCAAGTACAGTTTGGGGGGAGGCGGGCGTCGACCCAACCTTATGAGTATTCGGACTATAACAGTTCCGATGAACAGTCACTCACTTTTGACAGTTATACGATTCCAGAAGATGATCCAGAATTGGGTCAATCACGTTTATTAGAAGTGGACAATAGAGTGGTTGTACCAGCCAAAACGCATTTACGTATTATTGTAACATCTGCTGATGTACTTCATAGTTGGGCTGTACCTTCCTTAGGTGTCAAATGTGATGCTGTACCTGGTCGGTTAAATCAGACCTCTATTTCGGTACAACGAGAAGGAGTTTACTATGGTCAGTGCAGTGAGATTTGTGGAACTAATCATGCCTTTATGCGTGCTACCTTTTCGAGGAAAGCTCCAACTTTAGGCTTTAGGCAGAGACAAGAGTTCAGATCCATATCATTCTAATATAAATCGGGAGGATAATCATCCGTCGCTATTAAGAGAGCAAAGTCTTCTTTAAAGCCAAATGATATAACTTAGTATAAACTACCATGCCAATCTCCAATATTGAAATTGGAAACCTAGGGCCTCTTCTCGTTTAGCTTTTAAAGGATGTGTTCCAAGCAGGGAATTTGCTGTTCCACATCGCATAGCTTTCAGCTAAAGTGGAAATCGAAAAAGTTTCTTAGTTTAGGAGCCATATTCTCGAGACTTCCCTTCCCGCTTCGCTAAGGAAGCTTTTCCTTCTTAAAGTATTCCCCGGTACGGATTGTTTGGGACTCTTTCCCCGATCGAAGAAGCAAGGGGTGAGCAGGGACTAGCTATGGACTTTTCTCTCTTCCTGTCTCCCCGGTTGTCATCTCACATCGCCGATGACCTATAGCCTTTTCTTGGACCCTCTCCTCATATGTCCACTGAAAAGCTGTTTACTCGACGGAGACAGGCTTGGCTTTCCTTTCCTTTCCGAGAGGATGGTAGGAACTAGAATGAATAGTGCAGTAGCAATAAATGCAAGAATATTTACTTCCATAATCTCATCGTTTTTTTTACTTCGCAATAACTCGGGATTTAATCCCATAGAGATGATAGATAAATCTTTTGCCTGTAAATTCAATGAATGAATTACCTCTCGACGATCTTGAATCAGGGCAGTCTACTCATGTACGACGGTTTCACCCCTTTCAAAGATTTGACTAGAAGAAGAAGGCGAGCTAGCAGATAACGGCCTATCTGATCTTTTGAACAGGCCTTCAGCTTCAATCAAATAGGCCATAGATCGAGCTAAGCGCTCAGAAGCGAGATCAAAAAAAGCATCTCTGACGAAATTGCACTTTATTGAGTAACGAGATCAGTCTCTAGTCTGGGAAAACCTGCTCTTCGATATTGTACTCTATATTTGACGATCTCTCTTTGTCCCAAGATCAAAGCAAGAAACAGAGCATTGGAACCACTTTTTGTAATAAAAATGGGCATTTCACCCCTTTTCTGCAATGGTGAATTGATGTCCTATGTTTTTTGTATAAGTAAGAAGAATTTTTTGGATTTGATGAAAAAAAGATACTTCTTTGCTGACAGTTACATATTTTTATTTTGTCAGAAGAGTCCTCTGAATATTTTGGTCTTGCATTAGTTTCGATATGTTTTTGGAAGATGAACAAAGAAGAGAGGATAGGCTCATTACATTTATAAAAAAAGCTATCATGTTGATTTGTTTGATCTGCTGTGCCTGTTTATAGGGTAATCAACTGCTGGTGGGCAAACCAAGGCCACCTCCAACCAGCTCGCCCCTGTAGCTTATGGCCAAATTCCATTCTGCCTGGACGATGGACGAGTATGCGGAGAGATTAAAGAAGGTTTAGGATTTTTGGAAGAAAAGGCAAGGCCCATTTCAGCAATTGAACAGGGGAGGAGAAAGCGACAGATACATAGGCAAACCTATCTTGCGCACGTATCCGTGTAGAACTCGACATACATGAGGCTCCTAATCGATTTGACAACTCCTAGTTGGAGAAAAGAGTTCAATAATATAGCAAACGTTCATTCTTGGTCTAACTGGCACCGCAGAAGGAGGGCTACGGACTTGGCTTTGACCGGTCGATCCCGCTTATTACTGTAGGGATTGTTGTCTTTGGTAGTGATACTGCTATTAAAGAAGGAGATCTTGTCAAGCGCACTGGATCCATTGTGGATGTTCCTGCGGGAAAGGCTATGCTAGGGCGTGTGGTCGACGCCTTGGGAGTACCTATTGATGGAAGAGGGGCTCTAAGCGATCACGAGCGAAGACGTGTCGAAGTGAAAGCCCCTGGGATTATTGAACGTAAATCTGTGCACGAACCTATGCAAACAGGGTTAAAAGCGGTAGATAGCCTGGTTCCTATAGGTCGTGGTCAACGAGAACTTATAATCGGGGACCGACAAACTGGAAAAACTGCTATTGCTATCGATACCATATTAAACCAAAAGCAAATGAACTCAAGGGCCACCTCTGAGAGTGAGAGATTGTATTGTGTCAAAAGGTTTATAGACGGAGCTAACCATTTGGATAATATATCCACTCCCTCTTGATTGAAAGCAATTCCTAGAGATCCAACGAACAAAGTAAATAGGCCCAATATAAGTAGGGGAAATAACATAGTATTATCCGATTCCGAAGGATAGGAATAAGGCTTTTTATTCTTAAAATGAACAATACTAATAAAGGGTCGTGCAGTTGCCTTCCATTACAAGTCTTTCGACTCGGCCGAGGAGGCAAAAAGCTGGGCAATTAACTGGTCAATAAATCTTTTAGGTATAAATGATGATAATTTTGATAGCCATGAGAATTTAAAGATCTTAGATGATAAGATTATCGTGGATGACGGAACGAGGGCTTCCCCTTCTATCTGGAAAAAGCTTGGCCTTCGTCTCTGTTCTATTCTGTGATTGGACCCTTTGGCTAAAGTGGATATCCCCCTCGCTCAACCTGGCTTCAATAAGTGGGACCCCTTGGCTACCCCTCTCAGTGCCCGCGATCGAATGAAGATGGATGGGTTTAGATAGGTTCGTTCCAACCTGCTCTTTGGGACCATGAAAGAAGCAGGATCCAGCGCTGTTAAACGACTATAGTTTCTACTTGTTAACGATCAGGTAGCCGCCTAATAGAGTGAGTGGCGGATACGGATCCATACTCCCGGCAGGATGTCGAAAGAGCTAGTTAAACGGTGGTTTTGGCCCCCTGCTGCAAAGCTAGGATCCCAAGGATAGGCATTGTTCGCCTTGTGCTTGGACCTGCAAGGAGGAAGAGATAGCACAGTCTTATAGGGGGCCTCGCAATCTGTTGAGGGGAGGGAAAAAGAAACCTACAGCACCCCTTGAGTAGGACAAGAGAGGACTCCTTACTCTATCCTTATGGGAATGTCATTGCATGAAGGGACCTTGAGGGTTGGCTTACTCTACGTTCGAAAGAAGTATTACATCGACGAGAGAGCTCAAGTCTGATTAGCCTGATCCATCATCTCGAAATGGAGACTATGAGAAAGTAACCCACCTTATCCAGCTAGCAGGGGATAGAAGGGATCCCCATTTTTTAAAATACAGAAATGGGGAGACTCGGAAAGCAGCACTATATCCGCACTAACATCCAAAGGAAAGAACAAATTCATCCCAAAGCTCGGACCCAAGCGCGAGGGAGTGAAGATTCATATCCCACGGTGTGCTCGGAAATAGGATCTGTTCCGCTTACTCTCATGGTAAAGCCTTTACCGCTGCTGCTTTGGCCAGTTTAGTGATCATGGCTAGCTCACCTGATCTATCAGCTGAGTAGTAAGCCTCCTTGGGATAATTATCAATATCTCTTCTTATCAAAATGAGATTAGGACGGCGCCCTTTTTTTTTTAAAAAGTCAGCCTGTCTTTCAATATATTGGCAATTACCGTTAAATAGCGCCGTTTAGTGGCGTGCAGGGAGTAGTCGTCTTGTTGCTGGTAGGTGCGACTATGTGAGTTGACAACAATACACTGCGGTATGTGTGAGTCAATATTTTCCTTACTGATCCGAAGGAGCAATTTGAATTACCAAAAAGTGGTTCCAATCATTTTATCGATATGAGTGTTCTATATCAATAAAATATTCATTTTGAAACCATCGCTATATTAACATAGTGGTAGAAAGAGTACCATGCTGCATCTAGACTTCAAACGGTTTGGTTTAACCATGTTAACGGTCCCCCATTATTGGTTGATAGAGAATCAAAGGGGATTGACCAATAAATCACGAAATGCTATGGTTCTTACATATAATTTCTTTATTAATTCAGAAGTAATTCGCGAGATCATGCACCTTTTTTCTTCGAAGTGCTGGCAATCATAAGGGGATTGTTGCCTGTTCCCCGTTCAGGGGTGGGTAAGAAAGATAGTCCAGGAAGACTAATTGAGAATGGGCCCATGGACCAAGATATCGATCCAGCCCAGAGTCAGGGAGGGAAATCCGGATTCAAGGGCAAATTCCTTTGATTCTTGCTTAGCTGACTAAGGGCGGATGGGGCGGGCAAGGAGAGCGGCATTGCTATAGGTTTGATTCATCAATGTCGGTATCTCAGTCAGAGATTTCTTTTGTCCTAATACCCCTTGGCGGATCTTGCTTTTTACCTAGAATAGCCCCATAATACCCAATTGAGGTTTGAAGATGCTCGACCGATAGGGAGAGGAAGAGTTTAGTTTCCCTTTCGTCGAAAACATTTCAAAAGGAGTATGTGACCAGAAGCTTCTTCAAAGCCCTCAGGCATGGGCGGTAGGTGAGGGTCCGAAGGAGAAAGTACATGCGAAATCTAGCACCATCACAAGAGGTATGAGACTGGAGACGAGGACACTTTTACAATTGGCTAGATCTCCGTTCATAGAATGCCCCTTTCGGAACTCCCATAGTAGGCAGGGTCCAAGTTAATTTGCTGGTCATACATCGATCATAGAAGCGATCTCCTTCATAGCATGGCATCTTCCCTTCTTCCTTGATTAGTCAGTAATTGCCATCAATAGTAAGATGAATCAACTCTCCTCAATGATAGAACTAGGAATGTGGAATACCAGGACATTTATTTAGATCTTGCTTCCGTCCTTTCGCTTGCTTTCACTTTATTGATGTCTTTCCCTTACCAGAAACTCCCTCTCTCTCCTTTACAGTCGACTATTCTTCCGTCGTGCTCTGCTTTCTTAGTTATCAAATTTTCGATTGCATGTAAATATCCTTGTGCGCTTATAAAGTGCAAGAGCGGATCTTAGCCAGACGTGGAAAGAAGCTTAATGTGCTTTCCCCTTCAAATGTCTATGCTAGGGCTATCTCTACTTATGAGTAAGATACTTAGTCCTAACTAAGCTGTAGTCCCATAATTCTCATGAATCCGCTGCCCTTACTATTAATTTCAAATTGACCTAAGAAGCTGTTATCACTCGTTGCTTCGAACAATACGGTGAGTAAGCTAAGATCGTTCTTAGGGCTCGTGAACTATATTACCGAAGATTAATCGTAAGTAACTCGAAGAGGACTGCTCAAATCAAAAACCTCATAAAGAAGGACGTACGGACCGATCATGGCACTGCACTTTTTAGAAGAGTGTCAAAGCACTTTTGAGGACCTAAAGCAGGCAGTGATTGATGACCCCGTATTACAGTTGCCAGATTAAACTAAGCCATTTGAAGTACACACGGATGCGTCAGACTATACCACAGGTCGGAATTAGCCCTGATTCTTTCTGCTTCTTTTTTTTAGTACGGTCTTACTTTCCTTCCTTATCCCAGTCTGAAACTAGAACAGCCTTCCGCTTTCTTCTTTGCTTTCCTTTCGTCCCTGCTCATCTCAACCTGACTGCTGACTGGCTGCCTTACCGACCGGAATGATTGCGTTAATTTGCCTTTTTAGACCTTCTTTGTCAACAAGAGCCCTGCGTCTTCAATCCCCTTGAGCTGCTAGCGAGCATCCCTCTTTGCTTTCTTTGAAGCGTGCATTGGTCACATAGATGACTTCGTTAAGGAAAGCTGCTTGAAAAGTGCTCATCTCTTCGCTCTCCTCCTTCTGCTAATGCGAATATCCCGTTCTTGGTTCTTAAAGATATGTCTCGTAAATGCTTTGCGGGGCTATTTATTGCTTTCAATCTGATGCAGGATTTCTCTTGATCGGCATTCCTTGGTCTTCAATGGTGGAGATTAGTGGTTCATTTATTGATGTGCTAACCGACTTTCGATTGCCGTAGTAACACCTTCACTCTGAGCTAAAGAGGTGGCCGGGCAGTTGACCAGGCCCTACCACATACAGACAGCAAGCAAGAGCTGCGTCGGCTTATCCGGAAAATGAAATTCTTGCCACCCTAAATGAAATGCCAATGGTGCTCACTCGAAGTTAACTGGAACTGAAGCAATCAAGGTGTAGAGTAGTGATGGTCCCTAAGTTACTAATTGCAACAAACCAACTATTCCGAACCATGTATAAACAACATTGATGGAGAAGTGACGCCTGCAGACGGATGACCTGAGAACTCACAAGGCCGTAGCGAGTGAAGTATTCACTTCCTGCACCTTGCAAGCAACCTCTTTCGTAGGAATCCATGTGGTGTGGGCTTTATGCTTTGGATAATTCCTGCCCTCTAGCAGTTTAAGAAAGTGGGTGATATCACGAACTAACAAAGCAGAATGGATAGGGCCTGAAGGAGCGAGAAAACTACAAGCGCTAACTTAGCTTTCCTCTCGCTCCTCCGCCTCCGAGCTGAACTGAAAGACGAGTGAGCGGCTACCTCCCCACACTAAATGCCTATTGAGTTGCCTACCCACTTAAGCCCCGTTTGAGCTAACTGCAGCTCCTATTTCGATGTGATAAGGCTATGGGCATCGGTTTACACATTCTTGAAAAGAAAAAGAGTTAGAAGAATTCTCGCCCTTTTCTTTAGGAAGATAGGATTCCCGGTCTAGGAACAAGAGCCATTCCATTCGTGGTCACATGAAAGCGGCGATAGATAGTCCTCCTACTGCTAGGCTAAGGGAAAAGGCAAAGATCACTGGATCCTTTATCCTTGCCGGCGCCTGGATCGACAGCAAACTGATTCTGGCAGGAATCAGATTCTCTCGTTTTGACCAGCAGCAAAGGCAGAAGGTGAAAAGACTGGCACTGGTTCAGCCAAGGGAAAAGATTTGCAATAAAAGGAATGCAGGCCTTGGTAAGCGTAAAGGGGCTAGAAAGAGAAGTCTTGGTCGGTAGGCAGAACAGGGGGTTTGGAGGAAACTACTAAAGGTGTGTATAAGCCCCCCGAACTCAGTCTCCTTTCCAAGCCAATTTCTATCAAGAATGCTGGCCTATTATCAGTACCTCTATATGGTTTGCTCTAGCTAAGATTTATGAGAGATATTTTCTCCATCAGAATTTGAATAGAAAGAACTTGACTCTGCCTCATCCCCTAAGTCACAAAGCCCTAATTTGTCCATCAATTCATAGCGATTGGTCTATGGTTGACCTAGTCTAAAATAGTGGCTAAAATGTGAGTGGAGAGAATGAGAAGTTTCTTACCAGACCTCATTGGACCTTTACAAGGCAGCCTACTTGTCCCTGGACGTCTTCTTATTGTTTGTTAGAATGTCCTAGTATATATAGTGGTGCAGGAAATCAAACATACTTTTAGTAGGAGCGACGCAGGTTGAGGAACGATGGGCCTTCTCCTTCTGGCCATCAAAGACGATCTTGACAAAGCATATGGTAATAGATTGGAATGGAAATTCATTAAAGAAAAAGACATGCTCTCTCATCTTACCATTCCTCTCCCTATCGGTCGAGCATCTTCAAACCTGGTCGAGCATCTTCAAACCTCTATCTCTCATTCTCAATAAAGTCATTATATAATGAATTTAGACTCCAAGTCCCTAAAGCCGAGAGTTGGAACCTGTCCAATTTAGAAAGAGCAGGGCATTCCTAGTTGTTTGTGCAAGTGAACGTTGCCCCATTTAGAGGTAAATCCACCAACGAATTTCTCCCTACAAATTCAGAAAAACGCCTCATGCTTGCTGTAATTCGGCTTCCTCCTAACTTCTCAGCCGAGAATCTGAAACCATTGAAATCACCTCCTTCGAATTAAAGAACTTGAGGGGGTAAACAAGGTAAAGCGGCTTCCTTCGCGCCTTCACCTCGTAAACTCAGTAAAGCTTTACTAAACAAGCGAGAAAGTTGACTTTGAGAAAGAAGGGGGGCGCACTACGGCATATTAAATAAAATCAGTCTCGAATGAAAAAGTATATAACTAACAGACTATGATTCTTTCTTTTACAACTTGATTGGCTGGAACAGCGATTTCAAGCAAGGCTCAATCAACTAATACGCTTTGTCGTCTCCCTTCGGACGTACCCTCTAAGGAACGTTTCCCCTCCGTCGCTACGCTCCTCCTCCCTCGGGGAGGGCAGCAACACTCATTGGGTCATTCGGTCACTACCTCGTATGCTCACTCCCCTACGCTTTTTGGGGCATCCGGGGAGTGAGCTATGAGGCCGTTCCTTCACTCCCAACGAGAATCGATGACATAATGTAGACTTTATACCGAGGATTAATAGCACATTATACTAACCTTAATAACGTTCGGGCCCCTTATCAAAGGGTCCCTTCACTCCTGTAAGTTGCTTAAGGAATCCTTAATGGGACATTTTACACTGTTCTTATAAATATCATAAATGACCAGAGACTATTCATGGAAGTACTATCCAACAGGCTACTACGCTGGACCATAGAATAGGGAGAAGGCTCTGGTTGGTACGTCCCATTGAAGAGAGCATTTCGAGTTGCACAAGGGATGCACTGTGCTTGGGGCAGGCATTATAGCTTCAAAAACTAAGAGTGACCTGTGCCTTTGGGATGTACCGTTAAGCGCCCGGGCCTATAGGAATGCCTAAAGCAAGGTCCTATGTATCGGGTTGCGACACGCTATACTTGAAGAACTCGGCTCCATACCCTGCCCAATGGGGGCATACAACGAGCAACAAGCGAGAACAGAAACAAGGACTTATAGTTCTAAACCTAACCGACGGCGCTAGCCGGAAGGAAGTTATTAAGTTAAAAGGTGGTCGGTCGTGTAACTAGTTTGTCTGCCAGGAGGATCCAACTCCTGGCAGGAAAGCAGCCCTCCGGTGGTGGAAACTCCAGAGGGGACTTTACTGTCTTGTGTTCGTGCCCAATACCAATTGGTCACTTCACTTTAGACAGAACCTTACACCTCATTCCATAACATAAGGACTCCCTAAAGCAGCCCTTCTTTAAAGGTACAATTCCTTCCTTCCCCCAAAAGGCAGTCACTCGTTTGTTGGATGTAGGAAGATCTGTTTGGGAAGTAAGAAGCCCCTTTGACATCTCTTCATCTGCAAAGAATTCTCGATGTGAAAACACAGAGATAAAAGGCTGATCTTTGAATAGAAAAAAGAGTGGATCCGCAGGGTCCCAAATTCATTGGCTTATTCGAAAAAAGCCTTGTTCTTTGGAAGATCTATCTCGTGTCTGGTACTGCATGGTTCCACTCTGCAAGAACTCCGAATCATTCTCTTGAAGCCCATCCTCTTCATCATAAATGATCCGCTTGCCCCGAAATGACCTGACCCAATAGGGAAATCCCAATTCATTGGGCTTTTCGATACAGCAGGATTTGGTGAGACCGTCTGTCCATCCTTCACAACGGTCTTCGAAGGGCATGGCACAGAGCCATCAACAAAGCCCATCAGGTCAGGTCATAACCAAGAAGCAACGAGTGGAACTGAGCGCGCCATGATGGAAAATTCATGGGCGTGAGTTTAAGAGGTAACTGGGCAGCGGCATTGATCGAAATAAGGACGCTGCTCGAAGCGAGTGAAGTGGATGTAGAGACAACCAAGGGAGCGGCAGTCTTGTCTGAAACTTCTTCAGCCATGGTGGGTGCTTGGATCTCTTGCTCGTTGGAGCGTGATTGCTCTGATACCATGTTAAACAACCACTTGCTCCAAAAGCTTAACAGAGTGCGCGCCTAAGTGATTGTGAAGTCTGATTTGTTCCCGAGGGATTCTAATAGACTTTCTGGACTCCTCCTTTTTAGCGAGTGTAGGATTTATGTTATAGGTCTGGGGTTCCCGTTATCACTAGTCTTAGTGCCCCTAGATTCTATAAATCTGCTTTTGGTGGACTCTGAGGCTATGTTATAGTATATGCCAATACCGATCCTCTTGCAGAAAAGAAAAAAGCTATTCTTAGTCTTTCTGCTAGCGAGCCATTTGCAGTGACGGGTTACATACAAGCAATGAGGGTCTCTCTGCTAGTTACACCAATCCAGCTTTCTCTTTTCCAGCAGTCCCTGCCCCTTAGGTTTGCGTTCTAGTTCTTGTAGTTTATGGAAGCTTTGTTACATACCATGCAGTGCAGTTGGAATAGCAGTTGAAGTTGAAGTTTCCTCTGGATAAGCGGTGTAAGCCTCTGAAGGAGTAGGTCTTGCCCCTACAGTGTCAGTGACAGTTTCTAGTTCTCCAATTTCAATGGCAGTAAAAGCGGATGTCTGGTCTCGGTTAAGCCCGACGATCCTCTGGACAAAGAAGAAGATAAGATGTGGGCTGTTGGTCTCGATCTGCTGGTGTACTCGATCAACTGGTCGCTCCTCTAGTTGAAGTATCGGGCCCCTCTTTCTTTCTAAGTTCGCACCGGGGAAAGGGGGAATTTCGAAGTCTTTCTTCCATCGGTGCAGTTTCCCATTCTTCATTTCCTTCCCCATGGGATCAGCTGGACCTCTTGAAACTGATCTTGCATCTCAGCCATTAACCCCCGAGAGTGCGCACACTACCTCCTAAATATCTATTCCCACGAATAGATTCGATCCATTAGGTTTTGACTCTGTCTTCTTTAGATTGCACTAGTTTGCCGAGCCGTAGTTTGCTTGTTTTAGTCCATACAAGGCCTTCCTGAGTCGACTAACTAGATGTGAAGAAACTGATCGCCCTGGCGAAGGCTTCATGGACCTCATGTACTTTTCCATTCAGAAAAAAATGCCCCACATCTCAGACGAACGAAGACTACTTTCTCGCCGTGGCAACTGCAATCAGAGCCTGTACAAAAGTAACCTTTTCCAGTGGGGCAAAAGTCTTCTCAGATCAATACCAAGAGTGAGTCTGAATTTCCCTCAATAGTGGTCTTTCCATCAGTAAGAGGTTTGGAACCCCTCTCTATCTGATATGGTAATGAACGACGTCTTCTGCAAGACTGGAAATTCCTCAGATATGGGCCTGCTGCCACTGAGGCTCGAAGACCTCACTATCATCTTCAAAGCCCTCAGGCATGGGCGGTAGGTGAGGGTCCGAAGGAGAAAGTACATGCGAAATCTAGCACCATCACAAGAGGTATGAGACTGGAGACGAGGACACTTTTACAATTGGCTAGATCTCCGTTCATAGAATGCCCCTTTCGGAACTCCCATAGTAGGCAGGGTCCAAGTTAATTTGCTGGTCATACATCGATCATAGAAGCGATCTCCTTCATAGCATGGCATCTTCCCTTCTTCCTTGATTAGTCAGTAATTGCCATCAATAGTAAGATGAATCAACTCATAGACCTCTTGTTAGGAGAATTTAGCAGGAATAAAAACCTGCCTGACTCCCTCAACCGAAAGGAAATGCTAGTCATATGTCAGTATCCCGAAATCTTCTATGTTGTCACGAGCAATTCAGATTCTGTCACAACGGATTTTTCCTCATACGGATCTAAGCTCTCGAAAGTGCCCTTCCTTCCCTTGCTTTCAGGAGAGATCCGGCGCAGCTTCTTTGTGAAATCACAGGACTTCCTCAAAGCTGAGGTTCTAAAGCTGATAACCAATCTGGGACTCTTTCTTTCAAAGTATCAACACCGGAAGGGGAATTGCCTTGTCTGATACAAAGGAAGCTCAGCTGCTCTACTTTCGACGTGCAAAAATGAAAACATTTAGCCGGTTCAAAAGAATAAATAAGATAAGGCGATTGATAAAGCAATCAGACTCATAGGTGCGGAAAACAAGCTGTATTGCTTGGCTGTTCTCCCCAAACAAGAAGTGGGAAACGGCTTCTAATGCAGCATGGATAAGAGCCGAAATAGGAGTAGGTCCCTCCATGGCATCCGGTAACCATACATGAAGTGGAAATTGTGCAGATTTAGCAACTGCACCGGCAAATAATAGAATGGCACATAAAGTAGCAAAGAATAAATTGACCTCATTAGTAGAAATCAAATTATTGAATACTTCGAATAAATCCCGAAATTCGAAACTACCAGTTATCCAATAAAAACCTAAAATTCCTAATAATAAACCAAAATCCCCTACACGATTAGTTACAAACGCTTTTTGACAAGCATTTGCCGCAACAGGTCGTGCGAACCAAAACCCTATTAATAGATAGGAACACATTCCAACCAATTCCCAAAAAATAGAAATTTGGATCAAATTAGAACTAGTAACTAATCCCAACATGGAAGTACTGAAAAAACTCATATAAGCAAAAAATCTCAAATATCCTTGATCATGAGACATATAATTATCACTATAAATAAGAACCATAATTCCAACAGTAGTGATTAATATTGACATAATAGAAGTAAGTGGATCGATCAAGTAGCCGAATTCTAAAGAAAAATCATTATTAATGATCCATGACCATACATATTGATAGATAGAACTGCTATTTATTTGCTGAATAGACAAATTGATTGAAAAAATCATGACTATACTTAACAATAAAATACTCTGAAAAGCCCACATACGACGAAGATTTTTTGTTGCTGAAAACCGAAGATAAAGAGACTTCCATTGCTAAAGGAGGGGCACCACTCACTCCTCTTTAAGTTAAGTCTTTAAGCATAGGAGTCTTTGACTCCAATTGAAGATAACTTAAGGGAGCTCGCCTGGGAATGGGAATGAATACAAAAGGGCGAAGTCGCCGAAGCGAGTCTAAAGGCCAAAGAGTAATCTTTGAAGGCTACTACGCCTCCTTACTCATAGTAGAGTGTAAGGTAGGTTTGGGTATAGCAGGACTTGAACCTGCGACCATTAGGTTAAAAGCCCAATGCTCTACCAACTGAGCTATACACCCAAAAAAAGATGTGTTTGCTGTGTTGAACGTAACTATAGGGTCTCCACCTTGAACTGAATGTCCGATCCCTGCTTCTCGGTCCCCTTCCCTCTCCCCTAAACCTCTTCCTTTCCTCTTGCGGGTAGAAAGCGGTAAAAAAGAACTGTTGGTAAGCGGTTCGGGATCGTTGCGAGAAGACCACCCTCGTGTAAATGCGGAAGCTTGGCAGCTGTAGAATGAACCTTGAGATCGGGTTTAATTAAAAGGGATTCGAGTAGCGGGAAGGTACTAATTGAATAATCTCCAGCAGGAAAGGGAGGAACCGAACTAGCTTGGCTAGCTAAGGCGAATTTGGATACGATAGTAACTAGCCCTAAGAAGCTGCTTGAAACTGTCCTAGAATCCCTACTCGCCCATGTCGGGATTCAACCTAAGGCTTGTTCGAAATCCGAATGAATGGATAATACATACATAAAGAATATGAAGCACAATCTCCAACTCTTAATCGGTGGCATCTTTGCTTGTTCCTGATGCTTCCATAGAGAGAAATGAAACTTTCTTCACTCTCCTTCGATCCAAGCCACAAGGCAAAAGGCAAGCTGACTGAGTTTTTTCTAAAATAAAAAAAATCCACCAATAGCCAACTAATGGATTAAGTTATATAGTGCCACCCAGGTTTGGATCCTACTCTTTAGAAGTTCATGTGCATGTGTCATCAACTTATTGGTCGGAGGTCCAAAAAGAAGACAAATTTGCTTATTTTGCTTTTTCTATTTCTATTTTGAGTTGTTTTTAGAAGAGAGATATAGTAGTTGCACCAACGCCGTGCTTGATCGAGTTGATTAACCTTTCTCAGCGGTGAAAAAAGGTGAGTGGGGTCTTGCATTTCCACGAGCGTGATCTAGCAAGAAGCCTGATCGTCTTTGCTGATTGCAGTCCTATCGACGAGAATATCAAAAATCAGATATTTGTTGCAGCAGTTGCCTTCCATTACAAGTCTTTCGACTCGGCCGAGGAGGCAAAAAGCTGGGCAATTAACTGGTCAATAAATCTTTTAGGTATAAATGATGATAATTTTGATAGCCATGAGAATTTAAAGATCTTAGATGATAAGATTATCGTGAATGGTCGGGATGCTAAACACCCCTTTCAGTTCATGGCCAATCTAAGGGCTTTCATCTATAAGAAATGGGACCTTCTTTCGAGCCTCCCTCTCCCCGTCCCTTACTCGTCTTTTGCAAGCCGTCATCCTGGATTTTTTTCCGTATGCCGGGTCACCTTTCAATTATTAATTTATTCCTCGGGTCTATATAAAACAGAATGAAAAGCCCGGGTGGAAGCACAAACAAAAGGAGAGAGGAAAAGTAGAAAGGGGGGAAGAAGTATAGTGCTAGTTCTTACTGACACTTCTTTATAAAACTTTCATTTTTGAGTGCTTTCTTTGTTCTCTTATTTGTAAGGGGCTATAAGCTTCTGGACGATGTTGTGTGCTTTCACATAATACCGCGTCGAGGGGAATCACTGGGGGGTTCAATCCCCCACCAGGTCCTACTCCTCCCCCAGAGAATTACGGGTTGGGGCTCATTCCGGGGGCACAAAGCGAGGGGGATCACCCAGGCTCGAATCACTATGCTTCCGGGTCCTCACAAGAGGCACATCAGGAAGGCCAGCCGGGATCCTCTCATCTCGCCCCACATCAGGGGGAGGCGGGCAAAAAGAGACTATTTTCCGTACTAGAACGACATCTTCGGAGGCACTGTGCTTCCCAAGCTATAACCCCAACAGGAAAAGTTCGCAATCATAAATAAGCTCTACCAATTCGTCAGGCGGGTTTTACATGGGGGTTTATAACACGGGGAAAAGACTGACATCGTTCACCCCCAATACAAAACCCAATGGGCAAACCCAATTGTTCCATAATGTCATCACAAATAGGTGCCTTTTCTCTCTCTGCTGGACTGGAAGTCGAGTTCTGTCTTATCCTCCTTCCCCTTTCGATAAAGTGGCATTCTTCTCCTTTGGCGGCTCTCGGAAGAAGCAGTTGGGAAAGGAGGGATTGCCCTTGGGTGATTCTCCTAAATAGGCCATTGGGATATAAGGTAGACTATCGCATATAAGCTGTAGGGGTGAAATTTTTGAATTAGATCGTGCTACTTTGAAATCCGATGGTGTTTTTCGTAGCAGTCCAAGGGGTTGGTTTACTTTTGGACATGCTTCATTTGCTTTGCTCTTCTTCTTCGGACACATTTGGCATGGTGCTAGAACCTTGTTCAGAGATGTTTTTGCTGGTATTGACCCAGATTTGGATGCTCAAGTAGAATTTGGAGCATTCCAGAAACTTGGAGATCCAACTACAAGAAGACAGGTAGTCTGATACAATATTGCTTTTGTATCTTTAAAGCAATGGAGTTTTCCGAGGGGAGCAGAGAATTCTACTCCTCGATTAGGAGGTTACAGCTTTTTTTATGAATAAGCCGTTCATATGAATAGTCAGGAGCGAGGTTACGAGCTAGCAGAGACAGAAAACCTGGGCACTGGTGACTAGTTGAAGGTGTGCTCATTCCCTGAGAAAGGAAAAACTGAGTGCAACGAAAGAAATCCAAGTTTCTTGGATTGTGCCGATACGTGGATAGAGATGTCAATGGGAATCTTCTCAATGGACCCTGAAATGGAACTTTCATGCTGGAGCAAGAACTAGCATGAAAGTCGATTTATTACGACCAGCGCGGTTGTTCGTATTTCATTTTCTTCTTCCCTTAGCACAGAGTTACTTACGGAATCTCAAAACTAACAAAACTTCGTTCGAATTGGATGTGTTAAGCATGGCGCCAGCGTTCATCCTGAGCCTGGATTCTGCTCTCCTTGATTCTAGACTAGAGTCTGACCTCATTGATTGCCCTCGCCCTTCAATGCTCGTAGCTGGAAGTCGAATAAAGGCTGCTTGCTCTGATTCCTTCCCTGACCCTTGACTGGATAGCGCCTTTTCCGGCTAAGCTACAATTGCTTCAGCGGGAGCTGCTGTCGGTATTGGAAACGTCCTTAGTTCCTCGATTCATTCCGTGGCGCGAAATCCATCATTGGCTAAACAATTATTTGGTTATGCCGTTTTGGGGTTTGCTCTAAGCTAACCGCCAGAAGCTCACGTTTGGGGTGCCGCTTCCACCGCAGGAGGCCCAGCATTCTGCCACACGTCCCGGCCTGGGAGCCCCGAAGGCCTTTGGTACTTAAGTAGATCTTCCAAAATCAAAAGCGCTACTGCAATGCAGCCTTAACTACAATACAACTACATTACGCAAGCCTCACTACTCAATGCAACCCGGAACCAAGCAAGCGTAGGGGCGAGAACTTTTTGTAATAAAAATGGGCATTTCACCCCTTTTCTCCAATGCTGAATAGATGACCTATGTTTTATGTATAAGTAAGAAGAATTTTTAGGGTTTGAAGAAAAAAAGAAACTACTTTGCTGACAATTCTCGACCACTTGTGTACGTCAAGTATACGTGTACGTGGCCGATGAATGTGAAAGTGAAATTCATCCTTTGTTTTTTCCTTTCCATTCACTCGGATTTCTTCCGTTTCATCGATTTTGTCCGGATCCTCCTTTTCTTCCGAAAAAAGGGAAGGAGAAGGATCTTCTTCGGTGGATCCCTCTTGTTCCTGTTTAATCCCCTTCATTTCGGAAGCAGTAGGCGTGGAGAGCTTTTTGCGGGGAAACTTGCAAGTACAGTTTGGGGGAAAGTCCAAAACCTAGTCTGACCTAAGTACTCAATCAAGCGGGCTACCCGATCTCATCATTCTTCTTTTCCTTAACCGGTGGCGAATCTAGCTCATTTCTTTTTCTTTTTAGTGTATCGGAGATTGACCCGCCCGGAATTCAATCAAGTTCGAAAAGATGTGACTTTAGAAAGATTATGAAAAGAGTGAGCCTGAGCATAGGCCGACGCATGCTCATTCGATTTTCCCATAGTGGCATTCTCCTTCCTGATTCCAGAGCAGAGAGAGGAAATCTGTCTCATTCGGGGAGATAGTCAAGCATTTTGATACCGGGCTCAGAGAGGAAAGATGCAAAGGCAGGGATTGAGTGAAGCTCTTCCCCTCTCTCCAACTAGTCGCTTTTTCTACTCGTCTTCTTTATATACTCGCTTCAAGTATTCCGCTCGCTCTAGCTATCGCTTTTGAAAAGAAAAAGCTCTTAGGCTTAATCGCTCTTACGTTACTTCGTAACTCGATAGTATTCTCATAAAAAAGCTAGAAAGATCGAGCCGATTAGTCTGCCCTGTTGATAGGCTAAAGCATAGCTGCTCGAGAACTCACGAACTAAAGATGCTACGTGAGGCTTCATATGCGGATACAAGGGCCAACCCATTATGACTAATGAAGGCTCCTTCTTGCTTGATTGTTATTGTTGAATCCGCGAGTGTAAGTATAATTGGCTGTTGCTATGGATACATCACTACCAGCTTCTTCTCTTTTAAGATACCCCTCATATGCAACCAGCTTATCATGCAACTCCTCAAAGGTGATGGGATTTTCTCGTGCACGAACCGCTGCTGCAATCTCCTTAAACTCAGGGCCCAGGCC
>CM075768.1:29240000-29242500 GCA_037974665.1 Ehretia macrophylla | reverse complement strand
TGGGATAGAGTAAGGTTTTAGGGGAATTCCCGGCGGAGAATAGGGATGGTACGCTAACCCCGCTGGACAAACCAGGCGGTCGTTGGGACATGCGTTGCCCTCCGCTCCTGTGGCTGTCCTTCATAGTCAATCAATTCAGCCGAAAAGACTGACCTCAAGAAAGAATGTTCGAAAAAAGACAGGGTATGGTAGACTGATTCCCCAACTCTCCCTCTTGGGCAAAAAGCGTTCGTTCTCTCCTCTAGCGGTGGTGGAGTTTCTTTCCGCTGCCCTTTCTTCTTTGTCAATTCAATCCGGAATCAATCTTCAAATAACACCTGAAAGTATGCGAACATACGTCGAGCTGGCTGCTATCGCTTCTTCCTACCCTAGATCATCCCATCAAAGAAGATGGGTATCTCCTTGGCACTAGTTGGGTTGGATTGGTTGATGTAAGAGAAGTGGAAGGTTCAGACTTGGAGAAAGAATCGAGGATAGCCTTTTCTCTCTCTGCTGGACTGGAAGTCGAGTTCTGTCTTATCCTCCTTCCCCTTTCGATAAAGTGGCATTCTTCTCCTTTGGCGGCTTCCACTCAACTGAGCTCCCTGAAGCCGAACCGACTTCCTTTGTTGATTGAGCTGCTCCGACGAACCTTGCCGATGAGTCCATTAGCCTTGCAACTAAGCTCTTTGGCCCGAGTTGAGTCTTTGTCACAGCCAGTGGAAGATATATTCCTTATATTTGACTATCGGGATTGTGACCATCCTATGAGATTGGACGATAGGGATTTGTCCCAGCACTCTCAGGCCACTTTACCAAGACAATAGGGTAGGGAGCGGGCAGCCTCAAACGAGGAACCAGCCCAATCTATTACATACGATCACTGATCGAATCGGGAATCGGGGCTTTCTCCTACTCCTCCAAGTCAGCAACGGGCACTACGGGTACTAGTTTCATGGTGATTTGTTTTCACCTCCTTCCCCTACACCTCTATGGCAGACTGCAAGCACAGAAGCTAAGGGAACGATTGCCCTACGGAGGAATGCCCGAGTTTCAGAGCGGAGGTGAAGAAGCTTTCATTCGACAAGAGGGCGCTCGGCCCTCTAGGGAGTGGTGACCCTATGGATCGAGGAAGCTACACGCCATACTTGAAGAACTTGGCTCCATACTGGGGGAGGTAGAAGGGGAATTCGGGATTTATTCCGTTTGCCCCCATACCCCCAGGAGGTGGAAGGAAGCAGAGAGGCGGCCCTCGCCCCCGGAGGGGAATATAGTACCCTAAAACAATAAGGAAAGACAGTAGACAAAAACCTTAAAGCTCTCCATCCATTCTATCCTTTGTCGGGAGGAATGAATCTTGGATCAAGCGGGCAACCACCGCTTCCTTCTCCTTCGGACCCCTTTCCTCCAGTTTCGCAAGATCCGGAGGAGAACCCGCCCCGGGGCTCACACCCACTTGTCCATCAACAGCAGGACCAGACGTCCGCCCCCAGGTCATGGTTGCTGGTCAAAAGAAGCTGGAAGCCGTCCTGTTTAAACACGTGAGGCGGCATTGTCAATTAATGGAGGTGCGTAATAAGTATCCGCAACTCAATTCCACAGAGGTGGATTACGAGTATTTAGCCAAAAATCTTGCAATTTCCCAATTTGATATTGATACGAAAACAAGGTTTTCACTCTTGTTGAGAAAGAAAAAATGCCCTAGCTTAGCTTTCTATCATGAGACATCGGCTACGCCATCAGAGACTGGAATGATCATCTACTTGCTAGTCAGGAAATATCACCGCTCCGTAGGCTTCTTTCGCTGCTCTCTTAAGCTATCGCTCGCTTTACAGGCTTAGTAAGCTTTCTCACCTGGATCACAAGAAAAAGCAATTGAAACTCGATCGATGGAAGTTGCAATGTAAGTTTTCTCTTCTCTTGGTCCAGCCCATCCAATTGAAGTATCAGTCCCAAGGCTTAGAGTATCAGTGCTTTTAGTGTCATCTCATCTGCCCTCCTCTAATCTTCTGTCTCTTCGAACTGTACCAAAAAAAGAACGTAGAGAAAAGAACTCCAGACAAGCTCACCTCAGAGGCGAGAACCGAACAAATTGAAGATTATCCCAGACCCGGCTACTGGGGGCGGCCTCCAAGACCTGTTTGCTCAGAGTTCGGGGTGGAGGTTCTTTTCTTAGAGTTCGATCCCAAAGCTTCCCTGACCTTGGATGTTGCAAAGAGCGGATCGATCTCCTGCTTCCCGAATGCCTTGACTTACTAAAGACTGGAATTGGAATGAACCATGCAATTCATAAGGAATGAGATTCGGTATCTACTCTATCTATTCGATTGACCATAAAGCTAGGCATGCCAAATCCGTCAATCCCAGTCTTTTCATTGCGCTTAGGCGCTTAATAAGTCCATCTTCACTTCACTATTCACTATAAAGTAAGAACAGATTTCCTCGATTAAAATCATATCCAATCTTAATCTTCCTGCTAAGCCAATCCCCAGTACAAGCAACTAAATCCAGTTCATTCCCA
>CM075768.1:29222500-29235000 GCA_037974665.1 Ehretia macrophylla | reverse complement strand
CCTTACTATAAAGAAAAGGGGGAATATCGCCCGGAAAGAGAAATCGAAAGGAAACTGTACCCGACCAGGGATGGACGTAATCGTCATCTTTGTCCATAGTAGTCATCCAGCCAGCAAGGGAAAGACCACTTAGCGCAGTGGAATAGGAAAGAGAGCGTCGAGCACAGCTTTCGTGTCACCAGCAAATCCTTTTTCGTTTATTGGGAGACTGAAAAAGGATTTGTCAAGCAGCCTTGCTAAAGGCCTATCTCTCATCTTGAAGGCTGGTTGAATGGATCATAGAAGGTGCAAGATGTGCTTCCATTCCTTTACCTATTTCTGTGGTTTTAGCAGCTCCTGCGCTTATTTACCAATCTGTGCTTGTTTAGCGGGCTTCTGTCATTCTCATTGGTTTATTAAGTGTTGTAAGATCCTCCTTCTCCTCCCTCTGCTTGGGAATCAGTGTCGGGGAAGTTAGTTAATAAAAATACCCAAACTGTAGCCACTCGGGGTTGGAAGCACCGAGTGGGGTTGCTAGAAGAAGCCCTCCGGTGATTGGAAACTCCGGAGGTTACCTTAGAAACGCTCGTGCCTTCCTCACGAAGTCACTTCACTCACACTCTGGAACTTAAGGATACTTTGGAACTTTCCCCTGCGATTGGAGGAGAGGAATTTATTAGCTCGACTGATAAGGAGAGGGTGGAAGAATGGGTTGCGCAATTGAATCAATAGAAATAGTAAAAGGGGGGCGTGCTATATCCGAAACGTACGAAATATAGTAAATATCGTAAAGGCAGATGTAGTAGGGGTTGCAAACCGGACGGTACACAACTTGGTTTTGGAAGATATGGCACTAAAAGTTGTAGAGCTGGTCGTCTTTCATATCGAGCCATTGAAGCAGCGCGTCGGGCTATAATCGGACACTTCCATCGTGCTATGAGCGGACAATTCCGAAGAAATGGTAAGATATGGGTAAGAGTTCTCGCAGATCTCCCTATTACCGGGAAACCTACAGAAGTAAGAATGGGAAGAGGAAAAGGAAATCCTACGGGTTGGGTTGCTCGTGTGTCCACGGGACAAATCCTATTTGAAATGGTTCTCTCTCATTATTTACCATTCCATCCTCGGCGGCTGTGAGGGTTAAAAAGATAAAAAGAGATTTCCTTTGGGAAGGTAGAAAAGATGAGGGAGGTTTGGGTCTCCGGCTTGTAAAGCTCATGAATCAAGCACTTTTAGGCAAGTGGTTATGGATATTTTGAGAGGAGAGGGATAGCTCGAGTCTTCGAATCCATCAGGTAGAAGTTTCGCACCTTTATACTTCTCCGCCCCATCTTACTAATAATAATGAAGGGCTTATCGGTCGACTTAGACTCAAAATATCTTTGATCAAAGGAAGCGAAGAAAGCTACAGGGCGCTCCTGCGTATGCGGAGGACATGTCAACAGCCAGATGCTCGCTAAAAAGATCATTCGAAAAGAATATGACGGATCAAGATTCTAATAAATTCGTCAGGGGATGCATGAAGTGTCAAATTCACGCCGATCTGATTCATGTGCCGTCATCATCACTCCATCCTATGTCGTCTCTGATAGCTATAGCTTTAAGAGACAGGTTTTGGGAGAATAAGAATCTTCATTGACTGGAAAAGAGGGGCTTAAGCTCTTTAAGTAAAACTAAAGACAATGAAATCAAATCTGACTTCCCAGGCATATACAAATCAAGAAGAAAGCAAAGGACAGAAAGGGCCATCATACAACTTAATAATAATACATGATATTACACTCCCCCTCAAACTCGAACAAATGAAAGGTCAAGAAGCGAGAGTTTGCCCACCAAGAATTCATGCCGAGCACGAGTGTGAGACTTGGTGAACAAATCTGCAATCTGAAGGCCTTACTCATTTAAGGCGAAATAAAGGGCTGTCTTTTAATTCAAGCACTTCTCGCGAGTGAAGCGCCCTTTTTTTTTATTATATATATAAGGGTAAAGCCACTTCGTTTATTATTGGTACGCTCATTAACGACAGGGTTGGTTGCAATCTGAATAGCGCCGTTATTGTCACAATGAAGAGGCGTTGCAGCGGTGAGATGAACCCCAAGATCAGATAGAAGCCTTCGTAACCAAACCACTTCACTAGTGGCTGCAGACATAGCCCAGTATTCTGCCTCTGCACTGAATTTTGACCATATTAAGTATTGCAAAATAAAGGTCCTGCTTTTTGCTCTTCCAGGAAATAAGAGAATTTCAAAGGAAGACACAAAGTCCAGTGGTAGAGCGGCAATCAATAGGGCAATAAGCAGCACAATGAAGTGAATGTTGTGGTCCCCACGCTTGTGGAATTGAAAGGCGCCCTCGGCAACAACAGCAACCGCAGCAGCAGAGGAACGACAATCAGAGGCAGAAAGAGAAGCAGGTGCCATACAAGTATTCAGGCCAAGGAGAGCGCCCTCGACGAGAATTCACCCTGCTTGCATTATGGCTAAGCAAAATTCTGCCTAAATTGCTGGAGCATAGACTAGTCAGACCCTTCCCTGTCAGTCGTCGTCTGCTTGACCTGGCCCCCCCTCATGCAGCATATGAGCGGATCTTCACTAAAAGCCGGCTCTATTGGCGGATGGATAGGGCCCCTCACTCTCAGATTGTAAGGCGTTTCCACTACATAAGAAAAAACTGGAATTAGATCTTGGAAATGATCGACTCAAATAGATGCTCATCATAAGCTTTTTTTTTCCTCCTCTTCCTATTGATCAAAAGCATCCAGCAGCGCCACGCCAGTAGAAAGAGTTAAGCTACTAAGCTAAGCTACTGTTGGGGAACTCGGTAGAAGCGATTTGCCGCTTCCGCCTTTCTAGGCTTCACAATAGCTCCCCCCTCAAAGTACGCCACCGCTTAGGCCTAGAAAACTCATCCGCTTGTCAATTCTTGGTGTAATACTCACTCGTAAATGATTGGTGTCAGAATTTTTCACTGATCAGGTGTGATCAGTCTCATCCGTGTAAGAATTAGGAATTCCTCTTCCAAGTCGTCCCAGAATGGGCGTTATGGCAAAGAACAAGAAGAAAACTAAAGGAGAAATTTGTCCAATAGTAACAAATGGTGCCTCCACAGGTTGACATCCGATCCAACCTAGTAGTAAGCGATCCGCCAAAAGCAACCAAAATATTCCTTGGTGAATCGGGCGAAAACTTGAACTACGTACATACATACTTTTAAAAAAAGGTAAAGCCAACAGACATATAAAAACTGGTGCTATTGCGGCTACACCTCCCGCTTTGTCAGGTATACTACGAAGAATGGCATGGATCGGTAGGAAATACCATTCCGGCACAATATGAGGCGGGGTGGGCATCGGATTAGCAGGTATATAATTGTCGGGATGCCCCAAAACATTAGGAGCATAAAAAATCCAAATGGAAAAAAAGATAGCAAAAGCTACCCAACCTACTAGATCCTTTACATAAAAATAAGGGTAAGAAGCTATTTTATCCATCTCTGAATGTACACCCAATGGATTATTTGATCCATATTGATGCAATGCGGCCAGATGAAGAAGACTGGCACCTACTAAAATAAAGGGGAGTAAATGATGAAGACTAAAAAAATGATTTAAGGTGGCATTGTCCATGGAGAAACCACCCCAAAGCCAGGTTACTATGGTATCTCCTACTACAGGTATGGCGCTAGCTAAGCTTGTAATTACTGTAGCTCCCCAAAAGCTCATCTGACCCCAAGGTAGTACATATCCTATAAAAGCTGTCACAATCATTAATAGGAAGATTACAACTCCGAGACACCGAACAAATTCCCTAGGACTGCTATAACTCGCATGATATAGACCACGAAAAATATGAAGGTGAACCACAATGAGAAACATACTTGCCCCATTAGCATGCATATAACGGAGCAACCAGCCCCCTTCAACATCTCTCATAATGTGTTCTACGCTGTTGAAAGCTAGATCCACATGAGGTGTGTAATGCATAGCTAAAAAAACACCAGTCACTATCTGAATGACTAAACAAATACCAGCTAACGAACCGAACCCCCACCAATAACTAAGATTGCTCGGGGTTGGATAATCTATCAAATGCTGATTAAGTGTGGAGGATATAGGTTGTTTAAGAAGAGATAATCGTTGGTTCCTTTTAGTCATTTCTTTCTTTTTTCTTTTCTATCGTGACAACTCTTGTTCCCCCACCTTTTAGCGTTCTGGGGCCCTACTATATATATTAAAAGATAGAGTACCCTTTCTTCCACCTCCGAAGGATGGAGGGGGTATACAGCGAAAGAAGCGTCGAAGGGGTCGGGTCATCCTGGGTTACTGAAGAGTCGTCCGACTGCTCGGTGACCGAATCAGAGAGGTTTTTACCGCTTTCTCTTCTCTCCAGCACTCTCGGACTGATCATCTTGCTGCAACAAAGCAAGCTTAGGAATGAATCTAATTGAAATTTAGGTCTCTGTCCGCTTGGAAGATTATTCTTTCCTCCTCGGTGAAAGAGGGCAAGGGTGTGTGGGAGAAAGAATTCTAAAAGGAGAGAAGATTTCGTCCACCAAGCGGGACAGAGTGCGACCCCTAAGCAATTGGGGGTTCTCGCCCATCTCTTGGGGGTCCATATCATCTGAAAACTTTTCCTCTTCCATTAGCATAGCTAAATTTGAATAGGATGACTCAGCCTCAGGAAAAGTAAGCCCCCTTGCCTTGATTGAATTTGGCTTCGCTCCGCCCTGAATCAATCAAAATATTGATTTGATTCATCCCACATTTCATTTGGGCGAGAGGGAGGCTGTGAGTCACCTGGGCTACGGATTTGTCGGTTGGTTGATTCTCGAAATCACCTCTTGAAAAAAAAAGGCCAAAGGGTCCAGACCCACAAATGAATAGGAAGCGAGGCGAGGGTCTTTCATTAAAGGGAGGAAAAGAGGGGTGGGGCTTTGTTCTGGGGGGGCCGCCTTGCGCAGCTTTAGAAAGGAGAGAATCTCAGAAAGTCACTCTCTCCAACCTTTTCGCACTATCTTTAGAAGTAGGGCGAGAGAAAGTCAATATGATATTTGCCTTGGTTTTTCCAACGAAACTAAGCACTCTTTTTCTTTCTCATTCGGAAGGCTCAGTCCCACACTCTGACTTCAATGATGGGAACAACCTCCGCACTCCGGCGCTCCAATGAACAAGAGTTCTCCGCCTTACTATATTTAGAATAGTGGTCGATCCCTTGGAAGTTACATTCGTAACGTTATGTTCACGCGGTGATATTCTATCCTTCCAAGAGTACTACCCTGTACGTAGTCTATGTCTGGGGAGCATACTTGACAGGAGGCGGTAGAGAGGTCCCCCACTTCGATTCCCGCCCCGTTAGCATCTCCGATCCGAGATAAGGGATTACTCCGTTAGGTCTTTTCGGTCTGGAGCCGGCCGGTAATGGACCTACTCACCTTGCTTGTAGACCAGCTGCGGAGCTAAGCCTTGTTCTATTGGTTTGGTGGTTGCTACCAAGACGATTTCTTTATGCCCATCAAAGGACCTCGAGATGCTAATCCACGAAAAACGATACGAGAAATTCGAAAGAACTCATATACGGAACGAGGGCGACCCGTGGAAATACATCGGTTTCTTACTCGTGCAAAGGAACTATTTCTTGGCAACTTGGACAACTTATAACGATGTTTGTCCCGCATATCAGACGGAAGATCGGGATCTTTACAAAAGGCTTTATAAAGCTTTCGTCTCAATTCATATTTAGCCGCGAGCAGAAAGTTAACTACAGCCCGAAGTTTCAATGTTTTCTTTCGGAGCTATTAGAGCGGGATCCACTTTTTGTGGAATATGAGTCGAAGCAATAACAAGAATCTTTCTAGTGGAACATCTTTCACAATCCCTGGATAGATGGTTCACTACTAGACCGAGGGATAAGTAATTCGACTCACCGGAGAAGGGATGAGATTCGTTCTCTTAGCCAAGGTTTCATCCATCAAAAAGTAACTAGAGATCTGATATGCACTCGCTGAGGCGTCTTGGATAATAGGAATGCTCGAAAGAAGGTCCCATTTCTTATAGATGAAAGCCCTTAGATTGGCCATGAACTGAAAGGGGTGTTTAGCATCCCGACCATTCACGATAATCTTATCATCTAAGATCTTTAAATTCTCATGGCTATCAAAATTATCATCATTTATACCTAAAAGATTTATTGACCAGTTAATTGCCCAGCTTTTTGCCTCCTCGGCCGAGTCGAAAGACTTGTAATGGAAGGCAACTGCTGCAACAAATATCTGATTTTTGATATTCTCGTCGATAGGACTGCAATCAGCAAAGACGGCACATAATCGGATTCTTTTTCTGTATAGTAGGAGAGGTCTATCAATGACTTAAAAACGACGCCCTTCGTCGAAAGCCCTTGCTCTTATGAAAGAAGACATTCGTGAACAACCCCTAGATTCGGATTAGTGAAAATAGAACTAGCTAGATTCTAGAACAACGGTTATTAGCCTAAGAGCCTTTTCTTCCTCTGTCGAGCGTCTACCTTCCTCTCCTTAGCAGTCGAGTTACTTCATACCTCTGTCGAGCCAACTCCATTCCCGGTCGAGCATCTTCAAACCTCTACTTTTATAGGGCGCGTATAGAAAGAAAGAAAAAAGCCTTGAGTGGAGGGGTATACCAATGATAGCGAGACAACCTCCTATAGTCTAAGTATAGTAAGTCGTTTCATAGTCTCCCAATGAACTGCACTTTGCCTATTTCATATCCATGGACTGGGCGAGTTCAGCTAGGTAGGTACGGCCGATACCACAATACGGGTATCTTTTCCATAAACTAAAGAGAAAAGAAACAAATAGAACATTTAGGGGATTCATTCTATTTCTATTTGACTCACTACGGTCGTGACAGGTTTACTATTGTCGTCAACTAGGGAGACTTCAGTCAGCTCCCCGCCAATGAAAGCTGGTGACTTCTGTTCCAACTGAACTGGGAACAGTCAGGTGCACCCATTGGACGCTGGAGCCAATGTTCTACACACAGAAGGACTGCATTTAAAAAAAAGAAAATGTAAGTAAACCATGAGGTCTTTCTATAATGAGAAAATGTCCCAATATCTTACTTTCTTTCAGACAATTCTATCCGATACGTAGTTTTTATGTTTTGTAGGATTTGTAATCAATGGCGCCTTTGGCTGTCTTTTTTTTTATGTGGAGGGATATAGCCTCATTATGAGCCTTAAGTTATATATGGATTGGGGAATCCCCCATAAACTTGTTGTAGGTTGGGGAGGGGTCAGTCTAACCCCTATCTTAGTCAACCTCCCGAAACCTAATCCTATTTTTATCGTGGCAATTCTTTTCATTTTGTTTCATCTTCTCTTATGGCAATATGTCCTATCCGCTTGGTGGCGAGATCTTTCAAGAGAGAGCCATAATGAAAATAATACACTGTCAGAAATATTATTAATACTGGCCAATAGACTCTTTGGTGCTTTCCTGTTATATCAGGGCTGGCATTTTTTGCTCTTTTTAATTACATTGTGCAACAATTGGGGTTGCCCAATGGATTTTGTATTGGGGATGAACGATGTCAGTCTTTTCCCCGCGTTATAAACCCCCGGGTAAAACCCGCCTGACGAATTTGTAGAGCTTATTTATGATTGCGAACTTTTCCTCTAGCTACTAAGCTCAGAAGGAACGCTAGAAGAAAGAAATAAGAAATTGATTTCCCTTTAGCATATGCTTATGTAGCACTCCTCTTTTGAAGTTTCTTATGGGAAAATACTAGAATATGCTTTTCTCCATTCGGAGTAGGCTTTCTCTTTCTTTGGGAAAAGAAGTAAGTCAGCAAGTGAGCAAGCAAGCCCATAATATTCTATTTCTATTCCGTCTCCCTTTTCAGTTGGAGTTACATAGGAGAGGTCCATTGGGGGCACTAGTTACTGGTTGGGTTACATCGGTCCATAGGCGCGCGAATAGGGTCCATCCAGTCTATTCTTTGGGGGTTGCCTTCATCAAGTGTAAGTTCGATTACATCTAGTTCCAAGCCATGCATATAGGTAAAGAAGGGCAAAAGAAAGCCTGTAGAAGTCTTTGTCCCGCGAGACCCATTGTATGAGTCACATTCTAAGTCTATTACTAGTGGCATTGTATCACGAGTTGTAGTTCCTCCAGTAGGGCTGGGGCTTGAAGAAGTCGTATATATAGACTATGTCTTTTATAGGTCTGGGCTTTTGCTTTTCTAATCCCCTGAGCAATGGAAGTTGCAGTTTCTTCTACCATTAATACAGTTTCAGGAGGAGTTGCACTTCTCCCTTACATACCAGAGTTTGAGACTCAGGCTAGAACTACTTCGTCCCTCTCCTGGGATTATCAGAGTGTCAGATTAGCCTTTGGATTCGTTCTGCCTTCCACTCTATATCCAATCTTTTTCCCTACCAGTCGCTCTCTTTGGCCGGCCTATTGATGGAGCGGGATCAGAACATGTTGAGCACGAAGGTGCGAAGTAGACTTTATTATTCTTCTTTTTATCATTGATTTGCTTCTTTTTCTCGACTGGAAGAGCTGCCGGAACTCCCCTCCTAAGGCGACTCTTTGTAGAATCCTTTTATAAAGGGATCCGAAGCCCGGGTGAAATCGGCCTAGACGAAATAATGGCTCTTGTAGAGGCGCGTAAGCGAAAAAGGGCTCCCTTGGTGAAAGGAAGGATTACCCAACTTCGGGGACAAGGGGCGGAACGACCTCTCAATCTACTTACTGCAGCCCAGGAATAAAAACGTCGTCTAGGCGTTCCCTCTTGCTCCGATCTCCCCTACGCCTAGGACGTTGTCTGGGCTAAGAACCATAGTTAGTTGCTGTTTCCATTTGGTTGTTTCTTTCTCGTTGTTGATACCGGCAAGACCCAGCCAGATGATGTCTGCTGGTTGGTAGTGCCATTGGTAATTCAAAAATAGAAAGAATCAAAATCAAAAAAAAGCGCATACGCGGGAAGGGGGCCCCAATACTTCGTCATTCAGGGGGGGGAGACTAGCCTCATTACTTCCCACTGGGCGAGAGGTGCACCTAACCCACCTACCCACTCATCAATCACGGTGTTCAGCTGACTTGCACTGATGGACCCCTATTGTATTGGAATTAGGCGCCCATCTTTTTACTGTTGTCAATTAATCTCTTCCATGTTCGATTCTACTCTATGCTAGAACATTTCTGTGAATGCTATTCTGATCTAAGTGGTCCTATTCTGTGTCCCGTGCTAGGAAGCATTACTCCTCTTTTCATTCCAAATTCAAGAATACGACCGATACGATTGTACTATGGTCCGGAATCCGCCTCTTTCGCAAACAAGCAAGGGCGGTCTACGATAAAAAAGAAAGTCTCATCCCTTGCTTGTTGGGTACGAGACTACGCTATTCTTCGCATCGAGAAAGAAAATGGTTGTTTAATAGATTTAGGAGCTATTGACATAAAGGAAATGTGATTCGATTCTTAACCTAAGGTAAGGATTTTTGGTATTCCATCTTAATGGGAGGCCTTTGCCAGGTTGAAGACGATATTTAGCTTTCACTCATTCTTGCTGATTCCCTGGCTTGGCTAGGAACCCAGTCCCTTCTTGTGACAACAGAAGAGAAGGTGTTTAGAAGCTTGTTTGATAGAACAAGGTATGAAGTAACTCGACCGATAGGGAGAGGAATGGACTTTTTTGTTTTGACCAGGCGAAAGGCGATTCTATATAAGATAAGAGTCAAATCATTTCTAGAGAAGAATCCCTCCCTAGTCCTAGCTCATTGGGTGTCTTGTTGGCTATCTTTCGTACCCCTTAATAGAAGGGGTGATACTTCATTTTATTTAATAGTTAGCCACTCAGGACAGAGATTTGGCTTAGTGAAAATAGAACTAGAACCAAAGTCGTACTCTTTATTCCATATCCTTATGTAATGCCCTTTAAACCACCAACAGGTCCTATTCCGACAACGAATAAGCCAATTGAGACTATCGTCTGTTTACAGCAAATCAAGATTAGATGGAGAGGGTAAAATTGTTTTGGCATGACATTTGGTTTATATCCCTAAAGATTACATTCAAGGGTATGGACCATTTTGGCAGAAGCATAAGCACTTAGACTAGACAACTAGGACATCTATTGCACTGATAGCAAGCATTCCATCAGAACTGTGAACTTGAATATCATACATTTCCTTCTTCTAAAATGGTATTCTAGTACAATACAACTAGGAGTCAAAGCATTAACTCCATTAAACCCATTGCATATCATAGAGCTAATTCAATTACGTATCTTATTCCACATCGGATTATGATTCTATTGATTCTAGTGCACTATCCCCCCTTTTGGCCATCTTTTCCTCTCCCTATCGGTCGAGCATCTTCAAACCTTGTCTCTCTCTCAGTCCATGGGCTAAGGTGCAATTGCCTTGAGATTCAGTGCGCTAAAACTCTTATAAGAAAAGAAAGGAACGAAGTTGCATCTACCTTTAGGACTGATTGCAGAGACCTAACTAACTGGATTGCTAGCAGTGAGCCGATGCTGTTAACCCGATTGAATCAGCTCTTGTGATCATATCCCATGCTGTTAGATCAATGGGAGTGAAGTCCGCCTATCCATCAACATAAAGGAAAGACTCTGTCTCCTTACCGAAATAGAATGAAATGGAAGAGTTCCCCCTAAAGAACAAGGAGGGAGGAGATCTAGAAGGTTGGGATTAATCGTTTCAGTTGGAATGCCAAATCATTAGCGACTGGCGCTGTCTTAAACTTAAAGAAGTACCATTGAGGTATTTGTAGAAGTAGGGTCAGGTTAGGACTTCTTCTTTTTCCGACAGCAACAAAAAATCTTCGTCGTATGTGGGCTTTTCAGAGTATTTTATTGTTAAGTATAGTCATGATTTTTTCAATCAATTTGTCTATTCAGCAAATAAATAGCAGTTCTATCTATCAATATGTATGGTCATGGATCATTAATAATGATTTTTCTTTAGAATTCGGCTACTTGATCGATCCACTTACTTCTATTATGTCAATATTAATCACTACTGTTGGAATTATGGTTCTTATTTATGTTATCTAGGATATGATAGATAAAAATGGAAGGAGCGACCCTTGGACCTATAACCTTACCTTTTTGGGGCTCACTCCTTTCCTACTCGCTTGATCTTGATGACTTTCATGGGAAAAGAGTGAACAGTCGATTCGGCAAGGAGAGGTCTTACGAACACCAGGGCAATCTCGATGCCGCATCGAGGTCAGCAGCATCAAATCAAAGGGACTCGCCCCATTCTTGAGTGGACCTAGGTAAGGGGCTATAAGCTTCTGGACGATGTTGTGTGCTTTCACATAATACCGCGTCGAGGGGAATCACTGGGGGGTTCAATCCCCCACCAGGTCCTACTCCTCCCCCAGAGAATTACGGGTTGGGGCTCATTCCGGGGGCACAAAGCGAGGGGGATCACCCAGGCTCGAATCACTATGCTTCCGGGTCCTCACAAGAGGCACATCAGGAAGGCCAGCCGGGATCCTCTCATCTCGCCCCACATCAGGGGGAGGCGGGCAAAAAGAGACTATTTTCCGTACTAGAACGACATCTTCGGAGGCACTGTGCTTCCCAAGCTATAACCCCAAAATATCCTTTTGTTTTAGATTGGAAGCAGGAAGATTTCCATTATTTCGCTCAGCATATAGCGATTTCCGAATTAGACATTGAAACTAAAACGGATATTGAAATTGGAAATCTTGCCGAATACTAAAATAATTAGAAAAGACTGAAAACTCTGTTAGATCCGTTTGATGCTGGAGTTCCAGTCTTATTCTTTTTATTTTTTTACGGGGATTTCAGAATCAGTTAAGGGAGGACGACTCGAACCAAGTGGCACCACTATCTGTCCAACCAGGATCAAACCGCTGCGGAAATCTGCACTCCCTGGATCAACCACATGAGGTACGGAACAGCTACCCTGCTGTCCCTGTGAAGAAACTGAAGACCCGCCCTCAGCGAAGAATGCGTAATCGTGTGTACCGAAGTCAAAGACCGCATCGCGGGCTCTCTTCACTTCCGCAAACTGAATATGCTCGTGTCGCGCCTCCCCTGTCTACCTCTCCTCATTATCTTCCTTAACAAGAAGCATTTTTGCTGTGAACTCTATCACGTAGTGCCCCATCTGCCCGCACCTAAGACACGCACCCCATTCCACTTATTCTTCTCCCTGATCCTGCTTTTGCCTTCCCCTTAAATTGAATTTGGACGTAGAAGTGAACAAAAGTATATCCCTAGGATTAGGATCTACACTTTGTCCAGACAGGCTCAGCCACCTATACGTAAACGTCTTATCATGCACCTTTGCATTAAGAAAATAAGGAAGGGTTATGTTGATGCAGTAGCAAAGACTTCCTTATCCCATCAGATTTAGAAATTTATACCCTTCATGATCTGACTAAGATTATCGGCATCATAGTTTTTCATACCAAGAGCCTCCAGCTGATCACAAAGGTTCTTCACCTTAATACAGTAACAAGAATCAAACGAACCCGGCCTAAAA
>CM075768.1:29172500-29215000 GCA_037974665.1 Ehretia macrophylla | reverse complement strand
AGAGTAGAGTCAACTGACTTGAACCATGAAAGATGGACAAGCCGATTAGATAGACCTGATGTCAGCTAGGTCAGCTTGGATAAGGTTCGAGTTTCGCTGACGCCCTTCACTTCTTTAGTACTGGTAGGATTGGTCTACCAGCTCCACTCATACAAGTCAATCGAGTTCCAGTCGAGATAGAAAGTACTGGCTCACCGGCGATCATACCATTGAATAGGTTTCCCATAACCCGTACATAAATCGGTGCAGGGATCATGGTTCCAAGTCAGTTCTCGTTGTGGAAGCGAGTGTCTTGCTTTATCTTTCCAGTAACGCTTTTCCCCTTACCTTTCTCCCCCCACTTTGTAAATAGCAGGAAATTTTGGATTTGTCTAGCTTACCTATGTTCACTTCTTTTTTCGAAAGCTGTTCGCTCTTTAAAAAGCGTCAGACAAAAGAAGAGAGACTTTTGAGGGAAAGTCGTCTATCCCGCCCGCCTCTTCTTTCAGAGAAAGGGGTTCAAGGCTACTAAGCGGATGGTCCGATCCGAAATGCTAAATAGCAGTTTTTCCAGTTTGTCGGTCCCCGATTATAAGTTCTCGTTGACCACGACCGCAGCTCTGGTTGAATGGAAGGGAGGTAGGCCTTAAGTAGGAGTGTACCGATGTTAACGATGGTGGTGATGGTGAAAAAGCCTATTTTGAGCATGTTCATGTTCCTCTCGTACGTTCATGATATTGCTTTCACATGGCTCTTAAAGGCTCAACTAGACTTTCCCTCCAGCTGAGCTTCGCTATGAACTTATAGACTGCAATTTTCATATAATGAATTAGTTGTACGGTGAAACCTGTATCCCAATTGTTAAGGTCCTACCGAGACAGAATTTGTAACTTGCTATCCTCTTGCCTAGCGGGCAAAGATTTACCTCCGTGGAAAGGATGATTCATTCGGATCGACATGAGAGTCCAACTACATTGCCAGAATCCATGTTGTATATTTGAAAGAGGTTGACCTCCTTGCTTCTCTCATGGTATTCCATCACTTCGTCGCTTCACCTTGTATACCCACTTGCAAGAAATTGGCTTTACTCCAGCAGGAAATGGAACAAGGTCCCATGTCTCATTCTTCTTTAGAGCGGAAATCCCCTTGCACATTGCGTTCTCCCACTCGTTATTACCCTTTGCGTCTTCAAACGAACTCGGATCCCCGATCTCGGACACAGAACACTGTAAGAGCAGGACAACGTCTGCAAAGTCGGCTTGCCCTTCGTCGAAAGCCCTTGCTCTTATGAAAGAAGAAATTCGTGAACAACCCCTAGATTCGGATTAGTGAAAATAGAACTAGCTAGATTCTAGAACAACGGTTATTAGCCTAAGAGCCTTTCGTTTTGCGCGCGAAAGTTTGATAAGGCTACTTCAGCCGCGGATCAAGGTTCCGGTTCTAGGAGAAGGTTGATGCCAAAAGAGTCTTCGATCCAGCTTGAGCTTGATTCCAAGGACTCGAACGCTAAACGGAAACCATCATAAAGGGTCTCGAAAGCAGAACTTCTTTAAGCTAGTGGGGGTTCCCCTAATCAAGTAGCTTTCTTTCTGCCTTTTTAGAGTGAAAGCAAGGGCTTTTGCACGTGAATCAGAAAAGCCCCGCTTACACAGCTCGCTTTTAGGACTAACAAATACTGATTATTATCATAATAGAAGGACATTCACTGTGTCAGAATGATGGATATAGGCATCGGGAATAGAGCTGGAAAAGACGGAGAGTGGAAAGGCTTACGGTGGATACCTAGGCCTGCTTCCAATCTAAAACAAAAGGATCTTTTGGGGTTATAGCTTGGGAAGCGCAGTGCCTCCGAAGATGTCGTTCTAGTGCGGAAAATAGTCTCTTTTTGCCCGCCTCCCCCTGGTGTGGGGCGAGATGAGAGGATCCCGGCTGGCCTTCCTGATGTGCCTCTTGTGAGGACCCGGAAGCGATGAGTTTGATCATATCGCCCCATCAGAGCGCCTTTGTTCAAAGAAGGCAAATCCTGGAATAAAAACCTAAAGCGAACGAGTGAATGCCTATTGACATTATCAATTTCCCACGTGAAAGCTTTAAAGCAAGGTTCGCAAGACAGTCAGAATCAGAAAGAGGGTATGCCTTGTTATCCCACAGGGTTTATCCCGAAAAACTGCTTTTAGTCCGCACTTCTATCGTGCATTCTAA
The DNA here is from genome assembly GCA_037974665.1 of Ehretia macrophylla. Taxonomy (NCBI): domain Eukaryota; kingdom Viridiplantae; phylum Streptophyta; class Magnoliopsida; order Boraginales; family Ehretiaceae; genus Ehretia; species Ehretia macrophylla. The sequence continues at coordinate 29,212,819 of CM075768.1, read as the reverse complement.
GACCATGCCAGCCTAAAAGAAGAAGAGTCATTCACTCCTCCGCCAAGAGGTAAAGGTAAAGCCTGCTGCTCTCATTGCTGCGTCGAAAGGGGTGGGGAGGGCTAAGCCCAGCAAAATGCACATAATCGGATTCTTTTTCTGTATAGTAGGAGAGGTCTATCAATGACTTAAAAACGACGCCCTTCGTCGAAAGCCCTTGCTCTTATGAAAGAAGACATTCGTGAACAACCCCTAGATTCGGATTAGTGAAAATAGAACTAGCTAGATTCTAGAACAACGGTTTGAAGACGCTCGACCAACGGGAGAGGAACGAATCCTTCGTGCTTGGTAAGCGCTTCGCTGTAGCCAAGCTTACTGCTAGCCTATCGGCTAGAGCCCGAGCTTCGACCGCGACTGCTCGTCGCTTCTGGCCGACAGACTATTTAAACTCAAGGAATTCTTAGTCAAAAGTGGGCATTGAGTTAAGTTATTACAATCAGAAGTTGTCCTCCGGAGGCAGAGGACTCCTGAGGAGAAGTTTGGTTCCAAACCCCGGTTCGAACAGGAGGAATACGCCATGCTAATGTGCCTTGGATGATCCACATCTCAGGGTCAGGCGCCGATGAGCACATTGAACTATCCATGTGGCTGAGAGCCCTCACAGCCCAGGCACAACTTCACGCTCTACTTTAGACTTTCCTTTCCCATAACGGATTTCGGAATAGAAATGGGCAAGGAAGATCAGCCAAGCCAAGGGGCGAAGCGGTCCAATTCAATGTTTTACTGTTCCCCAAGGGGGAGTTGCTTTCCAATATCAAAAAGATTCTTTCTCCTTCGCTTTTTCTGAGATCGACGTACTGGCCGGCTAGCCAAGCTTCCCTTTCTTCTTCACTTAGATGCGGCTCGAGGGGTACTTTTCTGCCTCTCCCTATCGGTCGAGCATCTTCAAACCTCGGGTCTTGCTGCGTCAGCTACCGTAGATAGGAGGCTTGAATCTATCGGCACCATAGCAGTGGCATACAACTTTGGACCTAAGGGCCGGCCTAGTAACCTTTCGGAATGGGGGATCCCCGTTGGCAACAACCACGGTAGTAGTTGCGGAACTACTGGGCCGGGAGAGGACAACCTGTTGTTCCTGCTCCTCTTTCTTCACTTCGGGGACGGAGGTCCTACGGTAGGTAACAGCAGGCACAAGCAACTTGACCGAAGAGGACCAGCGCTTCTACTCCTCCACCGAGGAGCCGTTCGCAGCGAGAAGCAAGGAATGTCGTGAACGGTGGGAGGTCACAGAGAATTTACCTATTCATAGAGTGATCCTATGATCGATACAGGATATAGACTATCTCTTTCTTTATTCTATTCTTTTTCTGAAAAAAAAAAGTACGTGAAACTCAAAAGCTAGGGAAAGCGTCCCGTCCGCTGGAATGAGCAGTAGTAGGATCTTATTGTTGGAAGCTCAGCTCACGTCCGAACAGGTCCAGGTCTGGAGCGCCTCGCAACTGACTTGCTGCAACGAAAAAAAAAGAAGGGTGACTCAACTTCTCAGCTAGAGTTGGGGGTGGGACCTCTTGGCATAATGCACGCTGGAACGTGGGAATTCGAGGTCTCATGAACTACTACTAAAAACCGACTTTGTTTTTGTTTGTGGACAAAGGATATCCGGTCAGGCCTATGGATGGATCCTTTTAGATCTACGGGCCCCGGTCGTTCACATGAGCATAGGGAATCTATACTCGAGCGTTCAACTGGGCCCCTGACAGGATAGGTGAGGAATCACTCTGGATCTGATTTATTGGGGCCTACAACTTCGCCAAGCCGACTAGCATCCCTTTCCACTGCGCATTTTTCGAGATTGAATTCCTTCTATGGTTCCACATGAGAAACCAGTACGAATATAACCTACATGTCCAATTGAACAGCCCTTTATTTCGCCTTAAATGAGTAAGGCCTTCAGATTGCAGATTTGTTCACCAAGTCTCACACTCGTGCTCGGCATGAATTCTTGGTGGGCAAACTCTCGCTTCTTGACCTTTCATTTGTTCGAGTTTGAGGGGGAGTGTAATATCATGTATTATTATTAAGTTGTATGATGGCCCTTTCTGTCCTTTGCTTTCTTCTTGATTTGTATATGCCTGGGAAGTCAGATTTGATTTCATTGTCTTTAGTTTTACTTAAAGAGCTTAAGCCCCTCTTTTCCAGTCAATGAAGATTCTTATTCTCCCAAAACCTGTCTCTTAAAGCTATAGCTATCAGAGACGACATAGGATGGAGTGATGATGACGGCACATGAATCAGATCGGCGTGAATTTGACACTTCATGCATCCCCTGACGAATTTATTAGAATCTTGATCCGTCATATTCTTTTCGAATGATCTTTTTAGCGAGCATCTGGCTGTTGACATGTCCTCCGCATACGCAGGAGCGCCCTGTAGCTTTCTTCGCTTCCTTTGATCAAAGATATTTTGAGTCTAAGTCGACCGATAAGCCCTTCATTATTATTAGTAAGATGGGGCGGAGAAGTATAAAGGTGCGAAACTTCTACCTGATGGATTCGAAGACTCGAGCTATCCCTCTCCTCTCAAAATATCCATAACCACTGGATTTCCAATTTTCCAGTGGAATCCCGCAAAGCTTCGTCCATGAGCGGTCCGTAGAGCGCTTTGCCCCTATAACCGGCTTTCTATCTCTAACCCGAAGTGCAGCTTGGATTACAGTCTGTGAGTGAGGATGCGTATCGTATGGGGCATTCGAATGGAGCGAATTTGAAAGGATGAATTTGTGTAAAGAGGGTCAGGCCATAGCATAGGACATTCAACCGAAAGGATTGATCTCATACGATTGAGCCGCTAGAGGAATCGGCATAATAAAGTAGGAAAATTGACTGAAGAAGTTCGGGAAATATTCTTAAAAGAGCTTCTTCGATGTGGTACACATCTAGACAGTATTGCAGAGACGAGCTGGTTATCAAAATTACAGAAGGAGGATTGATTTAGCTTTTCCTGGGAAGAAAAGTGGTCGTTCGTTTGAGAATGAGTCCCCGTTGACAGAGGGAAAGGGGGGCATATGACGTCATCGACACATTCGTACCTGGTGATAATGTCCCTTTAAGAAAAGGATCTTTACAGAAAAAGAGCCCAGAGGTTTAGTCAGCTATTGTCCTATTTTCTTTTTTCTTCTCGATGAGAGGCTTTCCCAACAGCACTGGTTTGTCAACCTCCATGGTCTTTCCCAATCTTTTTCTATTACTGACACCTGGAACCAGCTTAAATTGCTAAAGCAACTCCCGAACCTAATTCCCAAGGTCACATACCTGTCGCATAAAAAGAAAATGCATAAATGCATAATAGTTATAGTTGGAATCTCCAATAGGGCAGGCATTAATATTCAAAGGTTGACTCTCCAGCTGGGACATCATCCACAGCTAGATCCTCCTTTAGTTTAGGAAGTAGATCGAAAGGGCAAAGAGAGCCACCCGGTCATCATGGATAAAACTACCCCTCTTTCAATTGGCATCTAACCATCTTCTTCTCACTAGGGCCGGGGTTGGTCTTTCTAATCAATCATAAAATGAACCGGTGGATTGATTGACTTCTGGCTACGAGACCTCTTCACCGGAACCATTCGTTACGGGTTCATAAAGGAAAGGACCTTGCCCACTTCGACTTTTTCTCTCATCGATTGACTGAAAAAAAGGCAAAACCGGCATTCAAGGATTGAAGATGTATCCGATCCCAGGTGCGTCTTCTTTTTAATATTCAATCTTATTAGTTTAGTAGAGTAGGCGAGAGAGCCTTTCACAGACAGGTGACATACCTTAGAAAAGAAAGGAGAGACCCTATTGAGGGGGGCCTAGGTCCGGTCGTGGTCTTTCTTCCAAAAAGAATATCCACTTAGTAGTAGTCGCTTGGAGAGGTAGAGATGAATGCTTGTTCGTTCCCCCTTTCGTTCTGACAGTACGTACCCTCTCATGTAACAATCAGTCTTTCCATTCTCTTATAGAATAACCCATGGTAGCTTTGTTCGCTTAACGGGTGTTCAGTTCTTTCATTGCGCCTTTCGTCTACTCTCTATGAAATCAAGATTCCTTCAATCTAAAGTAAACGATGACAAGTAGGTTTGCTTCCCTGGCCTTTGGACTTTGGACTCATCTTTCTGACTCAGGAATAGCGGGAAGGTAAAGCACTTATTCTTAAGCTTAAGTCGCTTTCATAAGACTAAGATTGAAGGCTTATAGCTCTAAAGCACAACAAAGCAAGCGCAAGACTCCTAGGGTTAACTGCGCTAAGAGGTTTCAAGCTCTAACAAAAAAGCTGGAGTCTTCCATTCTGGGGCGGGGGGTTGAGGTTCTTGCAGGTATACAGTTAATACTACATAATCTCTAATAAGCCTAAGGGAAAGTCAGAGAGGAAGAATGCACGGAAAGAAAGATCCTAAGAGACAATAGAAAGGCGAGAAGCGACTGGCTTACTTTTCATATGTGGAGGCAAGCTGACGTTAAGCACTGGGGCCAGCCACAAAGGAATAGGCTTGAATTAAGATAGACCGTCTTTCAGCTGACCTTTCCAAACCATGCTTCGCAATCAAGCTAGAAAAAGACTAAGCAAGTGCTGTCCTAATGAAATGGCTGATAGTCTAGTAGAACATTCATTCCTTACCGCCGCTGCCTGCTTAAGACTAAAAGCTAGTAGTGAGACTTCTATTCTGCCGCCCTATCTAGTAAGAGCCTCTAAAGCTATGTTTGGCGTAATCAATAGTTGGGCTCGGTTTTACTGAAGAAGAAGGGGCGGAGTCTCAACTACCACACAACTACTATACCACTATTCCACGAGTGGATTAGTTGAGACTCTAAACGATATCAATCACTAAACTCAACAAAGTAGCAAAAATCATAAGAGAAGCAAAGTTCACAGAAGGTTGGGAAATAGTACGCCCGGTTCACCAGGTTCTACCACTGCAGGGCCCAATCATACTCAAAATCAGAGTTTGATCCTGGCTCAGAAGGAACGCTAGCTATATGCTTAACACATGCAAGTCGAACGTTGTTTTCGGGGAGCTGGGCAGAAGGAATAGAGGCTCCTAGCTAAAGGTAGCTTGTCTCGCCCAGGAGGTGAGAAGAGTTGAGAACAAAGTGGCGAACGGGTGCGTAACGCGTGGGAATCTGCCGAACAGTTCGGGCCAAATCCTGAAGAAAGCTAAAAAGCGCTGTTTGATGAGCCTGCGTAGTATTAGGTAGTTGGTCAGGTAAAGGCTGACCCGGGAGAAGCCGCAGAGGAAGCGCCATAAGCCCCAAGCGACCTAGCCTAGCCCTAAGTAAGGATGTTTATTCTCGCTCCGAGTTTGATTTTTGATTCGCGTAGTGATAAACTCATTCCCGATTGGCTTTCTTTGTTTGGTTTCCTCTTGTCCATCTTGTCTCTTCCTGTTCAGAATCACGGTCCCGTTCCCTGCCAAGTCTTGGGCGCTCTATCTGGTTACCCCTGGCTATCTGCATATCCCCTGGATGGGTTTCCCTTTCAGATTCTGCTTTCTGCATTCTATTATCACCCATTCTGGGAAGGTCATTGCGTGGTCAAGAGACGACCGTGGTGCGTTAGAGGTATTTCCCGAGCTGTCGAACTGTGGCGCTGGAGTCACTGACCTACGGATGCTAGACCCATCCGGAAGATTTCGACGGAATTCAAGCCATGCTAGCATTCGTTCCCAGTCGACAAGATAGAAGACGAAGTCTGTCTTTTCCTTGATTCCCTCCTACCCCTAGCCCGGCTCCAGGCCATGAGGCTTCTCCGCAAGTTCCTGCGCCTCTTCTTTTTTTTGTGCCACATTCAAGCAAGAAAAAAGCTATTCTTCTTAGCAGTTGAACGCCTTTACCAAAAGGGTCTCACTAATCCCGGTTGCAAACAGACCAATAGTCAATAGGAAGCCTATTTGACTCAACATAGGTCTCATCTGACATTCTTGCTGGATCAGCGATTGAGGGATAAACATCCTTGGATTCCGGAAAGTCAAATCCAATTCGATATTGCAAATGCAAGTCGACGTTCCTGATATGAAAGTGAAAGTGGAGTGAAAGCCGGCCCTAAGCAGGATCCAAAGACGTTTAAGTCCAGTTCCAATCTGGATATAAAAGTCAAGTTCAATCGTCGAAAGTGATCTCTCTTTTAGTCTGGTCTTCTTTTTTCTTTTGAGTCAGGTTCTTAAGACAGGAAATCGGGTTTTCTGAATATCTCTCTTCCGGCCTATTAAGTAAGTTAGTTCGAGATCGAAACTGGACCTGAGAGAGACTAGTAAGAGTAGGTGCGCCTTCAGTTGAGGAGAGCTGTTCACAAGCAGTGGTTATGAGCTCTTTCTTGTTCCGGTTCAGAAGAGTCTCCTTCACCTCTGCCTGAACCTTCGCCTCATCTTCGCCTTCGCCTCATCTTCGCCAAGCCAAGTGATAGAGTGACCAAGCCAAGTATAAGGACTTCACCCGAGAGGAAGATCTAGTAAGGGAAAGAACCCGAAACCCTGGATTCCCAGTACTGGCCTGGCCCGTCTCTCATGAAACTAACCCAACCTGTGCGCCAGAATTTAGCCGGCCTGGAGTCTGTCACGGATCATCGAGCCATCTCTTCGTACCGTGTCCAAGCACAAACCCAAACACTTCTGCAACGCAACAGTCTCACGCACCTGCTAGTCTAGTCGCCCATAAGGTAAGACCGCTAATGCCACATCAAACTCCTCTTGTTCTGGCATATGCCTCTTCTTCTAAAGATAGAACCAAAGCCCTTGCCCTTCTTCTTGCACCTCGTGCAGCCTCTTCGTGCATTCTTCCTAAGGCTAACTGCGCATTCGATGCCTATTCTCTTACTATTGATTCAACCTCCCAGGAGTCTAGGGTAAAGTTGAAGCAGACACGGTCAAGTGAAGTCGACTTCACAAGTGATTCAACATACCATATGGAAATAATAAAGAAGAGAAGGGTCTCGCCCAGGTGGCTCCCGCAAGGTAATGACTTCAAACTCAAACAAAGAACGTTCTTCTCCAAGGTATGAGTCAAAGAAAATGCTGTATGTATCTAATCTAATGCAAGACTCGTCGATAAGCTAAGGCTACGACATGAAGGAAGGCCAGAAGAACTACAGAAGCACGCCCACCAGAGCTAAAGGAGACCGAAGGGAGTTGCGGGAGGAAACCGTGAAAAAGCCTGTCTTAGCTTAGGAGACCCCTCAGACAAGGTCAATCCAGTTGAAGTTGATTCTTTTTGTTATGAGCAATTGAAGAGCTCGGGAAAAAAGGAAAATGTTAATAACGCTACGTGTTTCGGCTCTTTAACCCGGAGAAACCTTTATTTGAAATCAAAAAGTGGGTGCTCCCGCGATGGAGTATGACGACAAGCAGTGGCAGTCATCGATTGATGGATCTTTCTGTTTTGATCTTTTTAAGAGCCGTTGGTCTATTCCCAAGGTATCTCATCAATCTGAATGTAACCCTAGAAAGCCATTGGTGACCCCGAAAGTATGGCTTATGGCCGAAAGATTTCACCCATGATCCGGTATCTAGCCAGCCTACTACTCCTGGTCTGCTTAGTCTTACCTGTAAGTTAATATCCAATCCAAGGACCGGGGTAACAAGCCCTATCTCGCTTACCGGTTGGACGAGAAAGACAAGCCGTTCGGGGCGAGGGAACCAGAACAGAAGCTTCTTTGAAAACCAGAGGTTACACGCAGCGATTCGCCACTTCATTTCATTCACTAGGCAAATGACAATGACATGCCATAAAAAGCGATCCGAAGAGTGTCGGGGACCGTTTGGTTTCGATAGCCCCATCTGTCCGCGAGCTTCGCGCGGAGCTGTAACGTGCGCGCCTCTTCCTCCAGCAGAGGCTGGTCTAGTTCATCCCAAAGGAGGTCCTGGGGAATTTCCGGGGCTCCATGCGGGAAGGGTACCGAAGATGATGCCTCCCCCGAAGTCCCACGGGGCAACATATCAGTCTCCGTTTGGACCATATGAAAAAGAATCCAAAGGAAACTCCCAAACACCCACGATGAGCCACATAAGCCCGGAAAAACCCAGAGGAGCAGCCTTCGTATAGCTTGGCATTCCCAGCGCTGGATTAGGATTTGCCGAGGTGCCAACCCCTGGAAATGGAAAAAACCCAGCTGAAATAGCGGAGGTGATTGCCGACACTCTCTATCTATAGGATAAGCAGCTAGATCGATTCCTAACAGGAGAGTTACTATGCGTAACAGTAAAACATTGAATTGGACCGCTTCGCCCCTTGGCTTGGCTGATCTTCCTTGCCCATTTCTATTCCGAAATCTAGACAGATCACTCGGAGGAGCCGGATCCCCATCTCTAGAACAGAAGAAAGCGATCCAATGCCAAAGCTAAATTGCTCCTGATCTTAGGCCCAGTCGAAAGAAGATTGCTTATTCAAAAGAGTGGAGTTCGGGGTATTGACTCATAAGTAATTTACGTGAAAGTAATGGAATGGGCAACAAATCGCCTCACTCCTCGCCTACTGATCTTCCTCCAAGAGATTCAATGGGACTTGGTCTCGATGTCAACTAAAGAATTTACTGAGTCCGGTATTCCCTTATGAAGTGCTAATGCAGTCGATTTCTTCACATCTTCGGTTGCCAGTTCAATCGGACTTTTTTCGAGTCTTGCCTTACTAAAAGGTATTCCCATATCGGGTGAATGACCAGATCGAGATAAGTTGGCCTTCTCTTCATCTATCCGAATCCTGAATCTATCAATAGAAGGACGACGATACTCGAAGACTTTCCACATGGGACCAAGAACAAGCTCCAAAGAAGAAGAAGGACTTATCGCAATCTCAGGTACAATGGCTAGTTGGAAAGCCTTTCAAGCCAATCTCTTGATTCACATTCATGTGAAACCGTTGCAACCGATCCTGCATACCAATCATCCGCCGCTTACAGTAATGGCACTAAGCCAAGGTTTCTATGGATTCAGTCCTGTGGAAAAATACATATATTAGGGCAATTCAGTTAGTAGTGTCACCGGTCAATCCCTGGGACAGACGCGAGTCCGTCCTTAAAAGCCCTAAAAATTGGGTCCATGAAGCCTTAGATACTCCAAGCCTCAATCTTTATTGTCCTTGAACCTAGACCATGGAAGTATGGTTATAGTCCCATTCCATTAGTGGGATCCATAGCCTACGGGTCTTTCCCAAGCCAGTAAAAGAAGAAGGTTTTCGAGGACTACCCTAAGCCTACAAGTAGGCAGGACTTGAAGTTACAATGTGACGGTTGGGAAAGCCTTTCTAAAGCCAATCGATTATCGGATTTCACCAACCCAACTACCACTACCAGGGGATTCCTAGATCCGCTCTCAGATCGACTAATGTGGATCATAAGCAAGAAAGAGAATCGCTTTGATAGAGACTCCCAGGTGCGTATCTGGTCAACAACCTACAGGAATAGCCGGATGTTCTATTTCGAAATCCAGAAATGAAATGACTGGTGGTACCTGTAGAGTTACTAAATGTATCGTCTTTGGATTATTCTTTTTGTCCGAAAGTCTTCTTCGGCTTCTTCTGCTCACATCCTTAGGGTGGCTGTTTTTTGTAAGTAGGTTGCTTAGGATTATCTGCTTTCTGTGCAGAGTGCGATTGACTCCTGGCCTGAAGAGTGAGGCTAATCCGTAACATCAACTGCAGAAGAATGAGGTTCGAGTTGATGAACAGGAGAAGGCCGGTTACTTCTTTCAATCTCTTGTTGGGGGCTGCACGAGGCCGGTGCAGTTGCGTCCACCTACCATCAATGTTTCAAATTCCCCTTTCAAGGATCGATCATATATGTATCCGCCGGCATTCACCGCCGATTGTGAAAACGTGGGATTTATGCCTTCCATAGAAATAGGTGGACAGTTTGTGCCTCTCGAAACCATGGGGATGCCGCCTTCCAGGAGCGTGTCAGTGCTCGATATAAACTTTCCTCGGTCCTAGCCTTTCGGAACCCCTAAGGTAATCCGAAGAGAGGAGGATCCTGCAACCTATTGCCTTACCTCGGCTCTGACGCATCCCTGTGTACTTCAAATGTCTTAGGTAAAGGGTCCCCACTTGTGTATGGGCATTTCGATTTTCATTCTATTGTCCTTTTCCTTACTATAGATTCGATTTGACGGTATCTCGATAGGATCTTATCAAGACTGAGAAAGGCGCGTAGCTACACTTCAACACGAACCAGGGCTCAACCTAAGATTCATATTGCCCTCTAAAAAAAAAGAAAATCAAACTTGAAACAAAATTATTTTGATTCAACCATCTTTTTGCCTACTTGAATCGGATTTTTTGAAGAACGTATCGAGAGAGAATTTGATTTGGTTAGACAATGTGTGGTTGGTAAATAAGGATCGGTTTTTTAGCAAGGTACGGAATGTATCGTCAAATATTCAATATGATTCCACAAGATCTAGTTTCGTTCAAGTAACGGATTCTAGCCAACTGAAAGGATCTTCTGATCAATCCAGAGATCATTTGGATTCCATTAGTAATGAGGATTCGGAATATCACACATTGATCAATCAAAGAGAGATTCAACAACTAAAAGAAAGATCGATTCTTTGGGATCCTTCCTTTCTTCAAACGGAACGAACGGATCTTGTAGGATTCCCAAGAAATTCTTCGATCTAAATTTCGGGCGTATGGAATTCGTTCATCTCTAGTATTGAGGATAGAAGGGGAAGGGGAATCTATCAAGGTTTTTGGCTCGCAATAAAGCTAGGGTCCTGATCGAGCAACTAGTAGTCCTATCTATCCACCTCTCCAGACACAATATCTTGAGTACCTATGATGGTGACCACATCTGCTGGCATGTGATGTTTGGACATAGAATCGAGTCCTTGTAAATGGGCAAAGCCAGGTGCTCTTATTTTACGACGGTAGGGACGATTGCTTCCATTACTGACCAGAAAGACACCAAATTCTCCCTTAGGTGCTTCAACTGCGGTATAGGTCGAAGGAGCTGGTACGGAAAAACCTTCTGTATAAGGTTCGAAATGGTGAATTGAGGTAGAGTAGACCGATGATCCTGTAGTCATTTGGCCGGCTATTGAAAGAAAAAGCTTGCATCTGCTTCTCCTGTTTCAGACGATGAATTAATGATGTATTTCGCCCCTGGCCGACTGGCCTTTAGGGCATAAGGTGCTGGGAAAACAAGGATTTTCGCAATCCCAAATGCTATTAAGCAAGCTCTCTTACGTCCTGCGCATGATTGGTGTATGTCTGTCTTGAGGTTAATACCGATGGACAGTACATTTGATCAGGTGCGTCCCTTGGATAGGTGAAGAAAAGAGCGAAAGTTGCGCTCATGCACGGTACACTTTCTATATCTCCTCCGTCTACAAGGTGAACAGCTTAGCTTACAGCACAGCGTGTTTGCAACCAGACTGGCTGGTGCATTGGCCTTACCGTAATAAGTCCGAGAGAGTCTTCGATTAGAACGCTCCATATCTCGTGACACGCGGAGCGTGGCATTTGATTTTAAAAAGTCCGTATAACTTCAAAAGATTCATTCTTTATAAATAAAGTCAAAGGGTGCATTGCCTCTTTGAGTGAAGAAGAGAAGGGCTTTATATAGACATTCTTGAGCCATGTTCGTCGCCCTAGGCTTACCATTATTTTATTTCATTCTATTGATTGGTTCTAGCTCCAAAGAACATATACATGGAGCTATGTCGACTTACGTACGTCTCGTTGACGAAACGATCAGGTATACCACGCCACGTATCATCCCCTCTTTCCATAGAGGAGAGATAAAGAAAAAGAAGAGATATAGTGATAAGACCTTGTTCGTTTCTACTTGACGTTATTTTCCTCGGTTTTTACATAAGGTAGCTTGCGCTAAGGATCTAATCAGAGTCAAACTTTGATTCAAAAAAAACCTTTTAGCCGGAGTACAAGTCTACTTTTTGATCTTTAGTAAAGGCGGATTAAGCCAAAAAATCTGTTTTTTGAATCAAAGTCTCAACGTCCTCGTTGAGAGTCGCTCTGCGAGACGTCCAGTAGTCTCTGACTTGGTCTTCGAATCGTAAGTCTCAGCCCGTTCCCGGCGTCCCCTCGCCGAAAGGAAATTGGAAGGCAGTCTCACTCTACCTCGGGAACATAAGAACTAGTTGTAGAAAACGGAAGTCAACCACGATTCCTGCCCTACTGATAGTAGACCTGAGTTCTTGCTTTTAGACGTTCAGTCAGAAGGGATCTTAGACCCTCGGGATCCTGCACACATTGGCCGGGCGAGAGCTTTGATCGATCCAATCCGACAACAAGCGACCTGAAAGAAAGAACTCGAGTTTACGCTTTCTTCGTTCAGTCAGATTGGAGCTTATGCCGGTAGAAAATGGAGTCGGAAATTGGACCATCTGTCTTTGTCCCAGCCGGTAGAATGACATCAAAAACACAGACGGGGCCAAAGCAGTTCAGAATCTTCCTTTTCAGGCGGAAGGCACACAAGAAGGAAAGGCTTCCCCAAAAGCCCCACCCAGTGAAAGATGGGAAGGAGTGCCGGCTTGATTCTAAGTACGAGAGAGTATTGACAATGTACCAATAGTCATGATAGCAAACAAGATACCCCTCAGCCTCAGAGGGAGAGGGAGGGGGCCCTTTCAGGGGCGGTTTATCAGACTCACCGCAAAGAAAACCATACCGGACTTAGCTGAAGAACGGATAATTGCCACACTCTATGCTTGTATCCGAAGGCGGTTTGGAAGGTGTATCTCAAGCACCTGGGAACAAAGCTTTGGGGATAAGGCGCCGACTCCTGAAATCCACATCAACTACAACCAAGATTCATTATTCATCTGAAAGACAGAAACCCCGGTTAGCAAAAAGTCAAAGGGGTCAGGAAGTTGGTCTTATCAAAAAAATAGGGAAATGGGGGTCATCATTGAGCATCTTCCGATGAAGCATAGACCCTTTCACCCTTAACAACCAGCCGAGCCTTTCTTTATTGAACTTTTCGATCATACCGCTCAAAAAGCCAAAAGTAAGAAAGAAGCAAACTGAGAATGAATGGGAAGTTTCTAGTTATGATGCCTTTAAAGCGCGCCGGCGGTCAATTCCTCATTCATAGATCTTCGGGCCGGAGCGCCAACAATTTGGTGATTATAATGAGGAGTGCGATTATGCAACATGGCCACTGCTAATGATCAGTAAGGAGAAAAAGGAAACTGCGGTACTAGAAAGAGAACTCCTTTCTTCAACATCGTCCCTAGAGCAAGAAAAGAAGGACCTCTATCTGAGGAAGTCTTTCGATGAATTAAAAGGAACGAACTTATTGAAAGGGGACACCCCTTGGGAAACCTCTGAGGGAAGAGAATTGTGGCAGCTAAAGCTAGGCCCTCTGGGTGGCCGTTCTGATTAGGATGTGTTAGATGGACATTGGTCTGAGAACGACTAATGCCCTCGGCTCACTTGTGGTGCTTTCATTTTGGATTGCGTTGGGCATTCTTATTGGACTACTGGACTCGCGTGCGGTCCAACAATACAATCTATTCCATTAGCGCGCGTTAACTATTCAATACTTTACTGACTTGGGATTTCATTTCACGACAGAGGGAATTGTGCATTAACGCATTGACTCACGGCGGGGACTATTCAAACAGAAAAGCCCGGACCCATAAGGGACAGTATACAAAAGTATACATCGGTGTAAACGTCAACATCAAAAACAGTCTATTCATGAGTTAGGACAGGATCTCAGATATCTTCTGGCTTATTGATCCAATTCTCTCATCGATTCGGTATCACCTTCTCAGTCATCAAGAAGCTCCGCAGCCCGAGTTAGACTTCGAGGAGCAACCCCTTCTGAATCAGATAAGGGAATGGAAAGAAGCCAGCTCAGATTCAGAATCTCAGTTGTCTATCGGCCGCTTTCCGGCAATTCAAGAGGGGCAGGCGCTTCATTCACATTTGGATTCGTATGACGCTTCGGATCTGGAGGGACATGAATGGATGTTGGAACGGGTCCCGAGTCAACTGCATGCGCTACTACTGCCTCCCTAGCAGTCACCTCTGCCTCCTCCATTCCATTTCTAGTGAAATAGGGGAAAGATCAAGTGAACCATGGAAAAAGCGTTTTGAAAATGCCTTTCTCCCGCTAGGTTCAATCAAATCAATGAATCTTCCGGCAGGCAGGGTTTTTGCCCGAACAACTTTAGAACTGCAGCTTCGCCCTTACAAGTAGATAACGAGTTATATAAAGATAAAGATAACTTACTGATTATCTATCTCTGAATTTGATATTCTATATAGATTCAAGTTATTATATCTCTATTCAAGTAGTTCTTTTTCTCCTCTTCTCTTACCCCTAACATCTTCACTCCGGGGGGAGAGGAGATGAGGAAGCCCTACCATCAGTGCTATTTCCCCGGCTATGTACTCTAAGTCTTCGCTTCGCACCTTGTCTTTCTTATTGCTTGAATCTAAATTGAAAGTTTGCACTCTATGGAGAATCTCTTTTGTTATGCACCTAATACAAGATCAATCAAGTCTCTCTTTGATTCCACTACTGCTAGTTAAGAAGGGCTATACCCGAACTTCTTCTCGGGGAGAGGAAGGAGCGTTAAGCCACTCAATTGCTTGTGAAATTGAGGTGAAGGATCTATAGTATTTTTGGAAATGAAGTGGAAAATAGTAGTCGGCATTCTATAAGCGACTTGCCGAGTCTACGAAGCTTTGCTTCTTGTAGTCGGCCCGTAATGCCTCCCTTCATTTGCTTGCCTCCTTCCAGCTCAGAATGCCTAATGCCTATTATCTAGTGCGTTAAGCTAACCGCCAGAAGCTCACCCTTCGGGTGTCGCTTCCAGCGCAGGAGGCCAAGCATTCTGCCAGACGTCCCGGCCTGGGAGCCCCGAAAGCCTTTGGTACTTAAGTAGATCTTCCAAAATCAAAAGCGCTACTGCAATGCAGCCTTAACTACAATACAACTACATTACGCAAGCCCCACCGATATCTACCTATAGAGTCAAATCAAAAAAGTACCAGTGACGGTTACTTTGACGGTTTATGGATTCAGTCAGCTAAACTCCATCAAACTCCTCAATAAATATCAACAAACAAGATGTCGTGACCGGTTAGGCTTGGTTTACTTTGGTTTGAATGTAAACTAATTCCTTTCTTTTCTTGAGTTGCATATTTCTGCAACAGGATAAAGGAAATCGATTGAGAAACTTGCATGGGGCTGGCTATTCACTCACTTTTTTCTGCTAATGTGCAGCGGCGAGGAGCCAACTGGTTGTTGGACCAACCTATGGTATGGTGTGCTCCGGCGAAGCGCCGGGTTGTTGGTAAGGAGCGTGAGCGGGCGGGGAGCTCGCACAAGTAAGTGAAGGACCCCTTTTGCCTTTCTGAAGTGTGGCCCACACACGGCCAGGGGGAAAAGAAAAAGGAGGGGGGGGATAAGGTTAGCCCTTAGAATCGAATTCTAAACCGAACCGGCGTGGCGCTGCTGGATGCTTCTGATCAATAGAACAAGAAGAGGAGTCAGCCAAAAAGAAAGACCACCAAAAGTAACGACCACCAAGATAGGCATAGTAATTAGATCTTTTGATCACCCATTTTTGGACAACCATTTTGGGGGGCTTCCGCCTTACACACGGAAGATTGGATTGCCTGAATCACGAGTCAGAGTACCCACTTTGATTCACTGTAGAGAGTAGGGAAAGGGACGATTACGTCCACCCGAGGAATCATAAGTTATCCTAGCCTAAGGGGTAAGGAAAGAAGTGACCCAAACTAGGGAACTTTCGCTATAAGAGAAGTTCAAAGTAGTGCTCTAGTTGCTTGTACCGGTGCTTGGCTTAGCAGGAAGCTTGACTCCTTGAAAAAGCGCCTTTTCGCTCCTCTCTTTCGGGCAGCTAGTTGGCCTTGGAGATCAGACAGGGGCCTTTCGTCAGGCCCTTTTAAGCGACGTTATCGGCTTTTTTTCGTGCCTTTAGCCTAGCACACCACGGCTTTAGTTGGTGCTCTATATCTATAGAACCCTTGGCTTTCCCGGCCTCTTGGCTGCTTTCCTTACTTTAGTCTATAAAGCTCCTGATTCTAGCGAGAGTTCCCCTCTTTCGTGCCTGGGCATCCTCAATCAAAAAGTGATTATACCCCAACGCCTAACAGGAGAGAAGTACAAGCCTCAGAATAAGCCCATGAAAGCCCCTTCGCACCTTCTTGCTTCAAAACGGTGCTTCCAAAAGCTTCCTTCACAGTGGAGGCAACTACTGAACTTACTTTCTTAGCTAGGATCCCTTCTATGAAAAGGATTTCCTCAATTCACTTACGAGAGAAGAAAGAGTTATGCACTTACTAACTCTTCGGATTGACTTAGTTGAGTAGTGCTGATCTCGCCTTCTCATTCCTGTAGCGAGTGCCCTCATGGGTGTGTGTGATGAAGTCTCTTCTTTTCCGAGTTGGCCTGCAGCCTCTTGGTAGATAGGGCACTCCCCTAACTTCTTTCTTCTTGCACCCTCGGCGATTGAGAGTACCCTTTCTGTCATTGAATCTAAGAGTGAAGGGACCCAGGGGCATGGGTCCCGAACGGTAAGACATTAAAGTCTCGATTCTAGTGGGAGTGAGGGAACGGACTCATAGCTCACTCCCCTACGCTTTTAGGACTAACAAATACTGATTTTTATCTTTTTATAATTACCGATGCAAGCCGCAAGATCGGCCATTTCACTATCGGTTTTCGTATCAATATCAAATTGGGAAATTGCAAGATTTTTGGCTAAATACTGGTGAAGAAGATAAGGCCGTCAAGGGCTAACTTCTATGATAGGGAACGAGTTCACTCCTTTCAGTCTCATGGGGCGAAGAGAACCATTTAGTAACCTAAAGGAAAGGGAAGAACCGATGTTGTAAGGTAAGGAGGAAACCGATTTAATAATAGAGGAGAAAGAGGCAGCAAAGCAAAGATATCCTATCCGTACGGTTCAGAGAGGAGAGCAAGACCTTAATTAAAAAGAGCAGGCCTTCGAAGCCGCGAGTAGAATACTTGGCCTTGAACCGAACGAACCGGCAAACAAGTGCCTTAAAGCCTCTCTTCCTAAAACCTAAAAGAGAATGAGATTCCCTCTCCTCTTCCTATGATTATGGAAAATAAGTATGAAAGAGTTTTGCCCCTAGTTTGAATACTGGCTACTAGCAGGCTTGACTTGCCCATCTCCTCGTGATTTAACTCGCATTCAGCCGGTCTTGTTCCTGCGGTTGGCCTTTTGATACTAGATTACCTAGTAGAAAAGATTGAAAAATCATCACAAACCTCCCTTATTTCTTTTCTATTGCAATTTCTGGATTATTATATGATGATTTTTTAACTTTCCATATATAGAAAAGAAATAGAAAGAGATAGACTAGAAACGACATCTGTTATGTCAATGACACCAAAGGGATATTAAATGAATGGAATTGGGATATGGATGGAATTGGATTTCTTCCACGTGCAAATCTACTCTCTTGGGCTATCTCCCGCGTAGGAATGTCTTGTATCGGCCCATTTCTTGCAAGAAATCTATGTGAGGTTAGTTTTGTCAAATAAAGTAAAGGTCGTGGTCCAATACTAGCTCTATCTCCGAGTTACTTAGAATATACAGAAGAGGGGGACCTATCCGAGTCCTCCACAACTGATTGTGTAAGAGTTGGGCGGGGGATGAGTTGATGTTGCTGGAGTTAAGCGATACGAGCATAAAGGAAAGAAACCAGATATACCATAAGATTGTGTAACAGACTAGTCGGCTATTTATTGTTCCTACAGGAAAGAGTAGGGTGCCCTACTAATTGTCTAAGAGACTAGTTCGCTCTTCCTGCGGCCAGGCATAAATCTAAATAGAGTGAGGCCTCCCCTAGTAGGGTCCCAATAAGTAGAAGTTATCTTTTTGGCCCCGAATATGCCTTCTTTGTATTAGTACAAGAATGTGTCTATCTCCGAGGGAAATAGGCATAGAAGGAGTCTCGGTTCATTCTGCGACACAAGGCTTTTGTCGCATAAAAAGCCGGTCCCCTCCTGATCAAGCTGACCTACCTCTATCACTAAACTAGACCAAATGACGTCGCATCCGAAACTACGGAAGCAAGATTCAAGTCTTTTCTTCTCTTATGAGACTCTCAGAACTGTAGGCAAGGGAGGACAGATTAGCAATTCCTCCACCAGTCTTGGAAACTGTCTCGTTCGCGCCAATTCGGCTATCTTCGATCAAGGTATTTTCCACGAGATTTCTTTATTACAGTTTGTACCTCTAGTGGACTCTTTTGAATGGCGAGTAGTATTGGTTAGTTTAGGCAATCCGACCTCTTCCTCCAGTAAGGTGTAGATCGAAATTGATCTACTTCCTTCTGCTCCCCTTGCATGCAATGATGTGGTGGTGAACCTCTCATTCTAATTCAGTGCTCTCCGAACCGTGCGGGAAGGTTTCCCATCACACGGCTCACCAACTTGATCTTCCGCGGGAATCGTATGTCCGAACAGGCCTGGAAAAAAAAAAGATAAGGTCTCGCTTTCCTTTGCCACTCAAGTGTACGGCATCTGCCGTGCTTAGGCCCCTTCTTCCCTTCCCTAATGAAAGAGTCCACCGCCTGCCTTAGTAGTCTCAAATAAGGCGTGTAGGCCTGCCCCTTTTTTTAGTAGGTGATTCACAGGGATTCGTTTAAAGCCTTTCGCTAGCATTACAACTGAATAAATGGCATCAGATTCATTAGCTGCGGACGCATAGGTCTTCGAGCCTGTAGCCACACAGAGAAAAAATGCGATTGAGAATACAATAGACTAGCGACGAACGAGCGAAGGGCTTCCCTACGCCCAAAGAGGCTTTTTGCCCAAGTCCCCCCTGGACAAGAAATGGTTATGAACTGACAAGGTCAATGCACCGGGGCTCGTCTCCGGTCAATATTGGATCAAACAATAGGGGGCCGTAGCACTGACCTCTTTTTTTATTGATTCAATACAATAGGGGAAAAGATCGTACAGTTCCCTACCGAGACAAACTCTCAACGGATCCTCCGCGCGCTGGGCATACCTCTTCCGTGCGTCTTTCTCGTGGCGGGAACAGAACAACAGGGAAAGACCCGGCCGACCGGCCCAGGGCTCGAGGGCGAGCTTTATTTATTGTTGAGAGAATGGGGAGTGAATCGAAGGGCTTCCGTTTCCGTTCTTGGTTTGGTTCGGTGCCCGGGCAACAGCCACTCATCTTTGGTTGCAGCTTCGGCCGAAGCCTATGCTTTCAGTTCAATTCCATTCCTTGGTTCTCCGGTTGATTGCCCAGCCCGCGTCACACCTTAAAAAGCTTTGGAACGGCAGTTTCACTTACTTCTCACGGACATTGGACCTTCTTCAAACTGGCCTTTGAACTTTAGCAAAGAGTCTATTGGATAGAACGGGGAGCTATTTGCTAATCGAGGGCTTCACTTCCCTGCTCTGGTTCAAGACTAGCTAGGTATCCTCCTCAGTATCGTTACCACGCTAGCTTGAATAGTCTCAGAGCTTGGCTACGATTGCCTCGAAGGAATGCAGAGCTGTCTTATAGTAGCGAGCACTCCCCTTATGAACCTTAAACCAGAGGACAGAAAGAAAGCAAAAGGAGAAGGAAGAGAAGGGACTAATAGATGTTATCCTACTAGCAGTGACTAGAAGGAAGGGAGCCAAGTCACTAACTAGAGGAAGGGTCTACGATTGCCGGGTCGTGTTAACCTATAAAGAACTTTTATAATAGCTTACACTCCTCGGAAATTACTGAAAGACTGGCCTACGACCCCTCACAGAAAAAAGGGTCTCTGCTTAAAGGAATTTCAGATAAGTCTTTGGGCGTACTTTGACGAGGGCTGACAACTCCTTCTTTCTATTAACTACCACTTCTGGTTCCGGACCCGGACCCTGAAATTCTCGCAAACCGGATTTGATCCCCGGGGAAGGAGCGCGCAATGCAATGTATTGACTGAAGCCAGCGTAGGAAAAAGCAACTACCACTAGAGCGGTTGAAACCTTGTAGACGAGATTTTCAGATGCCAGTCAGTCCGTTCGGGCTCATGCCCCGGTCAGGGAAGACAGAAGAAAGGGGGGCTACAAGAAACTTTCCCTTACCGATCGGCTCAGGATCGATAGCCCAATTGACTAGATAGGGAACGAGTGAACCCGCTGTTCCAAGAGCAGAAGTAGGCGCGTAAGCCACTTCATCTTCATTTACAGATTACGGAACATAGAAACTCTCTAATCTAATAGGGGCATGAGAAAGGGGAAGTCCGCGTCTAAGACAGCCAGTGCTACTATATCGGATCGGGCAATCAGTTTAGCTGCTAAAACATCGGGAAATCCGACAGCAACTATCGATTATCCAACAACTGGGCCAAAGGCATAACATGAGTGAAACTCAAGCACTCGAATATCAGTAGATTAGCGTCACGCCAACGCAACTCTCAAACCATCGGCGAGAGGAGAGGGAAGACCTACTCTCATCTTTCCCAACCCAGAAGAAAGAAGATGAGGCGAAAGTTGGCCGAAGGGTGACGGGAAGAGTCAGGCTGTGGAAAAGAACTTCACTTTATGAAACCCCAGAGAACAAGCTCTTCCCTTTTGGTATGACGAAAGGCTACAGCTATGCATAGGAAGTCTCAGTTAAGGGGATGCCGGGTTCCCTTTGAGTGTTGAAAAGCTGCTGCTCGACTTGAATTGAGGTTGGAAGCCCAAGTGGAATTGGCGACCGGAGACGCCGTCATTCTTACGGCCGATAAAAGCCTACATAAGTAAAATACTACTAAATAAAAAGAAAATAACTCCTATACACTAAGACCGGGGTCTTATCCATTTGTAGATGGAGCTTCGATAGCCGCTAAGTCTAGAGGGAAGTTATGAGCATTACGTTCATGCATTCATCGTCACTTGAGAAAGCTATTTCCATGGCTTGTAATATACTTTGATCCAACAAAGCTGCTGGTAACCGTCGAGATCCAAATGAATGAAGGGAAGAAAACCGGACATCTCATATGTTTGGCAATCGAAGAATGATATAACAAAGAAATAAGCTTTTCATTTCTCCGGAACTCACTATTTCTTAGATTCATGGACCCAATTCAATTCAGTGGGATCTTTCATTCACATTTTTTTCCACCAAGAACGTTTTATAAAACTCTTTGACCCCCGAATTTGGAGTATCTTACTTTCACGCAATTCACAGGGTTCAACAAGCAATCGATATTTCACGATCAAGGGTTTAATACTCTTAGTAGTAGCGGTGCCTTTACCTTTTCGAGTTAAGGAGCTAATCTCCCCGCTATTCCTGACTTCAGGAAGGAATAGAATAAGGGGAGCCCCTCTATTAGGGTGTTAAGTGCTAGACTCTTACTTAATCTTGTTTGTACAAGATTAAGGGCTCTGTTTGTTGTAGCTCTAAGGCCGCAATTCCAGTTATGGAATTGGGTAAGGCCTTTACCTTTCCTTGTATTATTGGTTTTCTTGCTCCCGCTTCCTCATCTTCGCTCATCAAGCCAACTTTGCTCTTTGGGAGGTGAAACAGCGGTTGAAGCGGACATTTCGAAATGACAGCATCGAAGATATATTTCTATATATACACGGTTACGGTTATCTCGGACTGCGTTCCGGAAAAAGTGGCCAAAAAAGACCCGGTCAGGATGAACCGGTTATCTTATGAAGAAACTTCTCCTAGAACATATTCGGCTTAGGAAACGGAAGAAAATGAGAAGGATAGTAGAACAAGATCAGATTGACTATTATTGCAGGAAATTCCACTGGGCAGCCCAGCCAACTAAGCCAAGGATACCTACTGGAGTCGCTTTCAGTAGTGTTTATCCCTATTCCAACACCCCTTTAATAAACTCAAAATCGGCCTGATTCGGAAGAAGAGAATGAAGGCCTCGCTTTCCAACAATGAAACTAACGACTCCTTACTGGAGAAATGCATTGACATTGGCGCATTTTCTTTCTTCTTTTCTAAAAGTGGGTTCAAATCTCCTTGCGCGTTCCCCTTTGATTCTTATTATCTGTGTTCGCCCTTGGATGACACTTTCGAAAGCATAGAACCACGAGAAAGAAGTTCCAGAGGGGCGTGAAAGTCTCGAAATGCGTGTGCGGGCATTGTTTGCTGCTACCTTGGAACTCCTATTGAGTCAAGCAGCTGTAGCACAAAATGTACTTCTAAGTAATTGCCCCATAGATCCTATATCTATCTATATGAAGAAGAAATCATGTAACGGTTTAGTAGACTATATTCGCCCGTGGAGGAAGAATCCAAAAATAGAAAGGTATTGCAACTAATAGTTGCTCGTTCATAAATTCACTCGACCACTTGTTAGTCTTGCTACACTACACGACAGGAGTCTAGGGTAAAGTTGAAGCAGACACGGTCAAGTGAAGTCGACGGGCATTAAAGGTCTTAGTCTTAGGAATCCCATCCCTCTAGAGCTAGAAGTGGAACAAGCGCTCTTAGCCTTTTGCTTGACAGTAGGACTTGTGAAGATATTACCTGCTGCTTGACTGCTCGACTTGGCTATTGAAGAAGCTCTTTGCGAACTCGCCTAGCTGAACTGCCCACTTTGCTACTCTTCCGGGCGGGTCGGTCTTGCCGAGGATGCTCTTTAGCGGATATTCTGTGATCACTCTTATTGCATGCGCCGGTGACGGTACGGAATTAAACCCAAATCTCCGCCTCCTTGCTGAATAGATAAGGGCGAGTGCTACTTTCTCGACCTTAGAGTACCTCATCTCTGTGTCCAATAAGGTCTTACTGGTAAAGTAGACCGGCTTCTCCTGTCCCTCATCCCAGCGGAATAGGACAGAGCTGATTGAGGACTCTATAGCTGCTAGGTACAAACTTGGGACCTTCTACTAGCAAATAGCTAGATGCTAAAGAAAGGCAAGGCAACTTAGTGGATCATACCGATTTGCCATGGCTATACTATAGTTAGCAGCAATGGCGAAGTTTTGGATCTCGCGGAATAGGTCTTTCAAGAGAGGATTCATGGATATCGGGTGGCAAAGTGGAAGGAAGCGTAGGAGGAAATGAAAGCCAGTTCCTTATTAAAGCATTTCGTCGATTACTACGCCCTTCCTCCTCTCTGGGTGCCTAGGTATCCACCGTAAGCCTTTCCACTCTCCGTCTTTTCCGACATAGATTTGGAATACAGCCTTCCGTCTCCTCCTCCTTTCTGCTGACGTTGGCTCACGTTGCCACACAATCTAACGCAAAAGGTTCTTTACTAAGCTTAAGAATTGTGTAGTGCTTTCCATCTCGACTCATTCATGCGGTCGACCTATCATTTCTGAGGGTCAAATCCCCAGTCTTCATACCCTACCTTGGTCATCCGCTTTAATGCTACAATTGAGCGGACTTTCCTATAAAGAATAAGATAGATCTGGCCCTATCGGATTGGTCTTCACCGAGTATGGGGTCTGTAGGACGAGAACCCTACACCAGCTGAGATCCTTTGGTGCGCACGGCGTACCGATTTGCTTTTGTTTCCTCGTCGAGACAATGATAAGCAATGGGGATCCATGAAGCCATGATAGAGTTTGCACCTGATTCATACAGAAGGACGATAGCCTTTAGTAGAAATTACTTTTTGTAAGTTAATTATGACCCGACTTTCACCTCCGAAGAGGGAAGGAGTGTTGTTGGGATTAATCGTTTCAGTTGGAATGCCAAATCATTAGCGACTGGCGCTGTCTTAAACTTAAAGAAGTACCATTGAGGTATTTGTAGAAGTAGGGTCAGGTTAGGACTTCTTCTTTTTCCGACAGCAACAAAAAATCTTCGTCGTATGTGGACTTTTCAGAGTATTTTATTGTTAAGTATAGTCATGATTTTTTCAATCAATTTGTCTATTCAGCAAATAAATAGCAGTTCTATCTTATGAGTCAATACCCCGAACTCCACTCTTTTGAATAAGCAATCTTCTTTCGACTGGGCCTAAGATCAGGAGCAATTTAGCTTTGGCATTGGATCGCTTTCTTCTGTTCTAGAGATGGGGCCCCCCTTTCTTCTGTCTTCCCTGACCGGGGCATGAGCCCGAACGGACTGACTGGCATCTGAAAATCTCGTCTACAAGGTTTCAACCGCTCTAGTGGTAGTTGCTTTTTCCTACGCTGGCTTATAAGGAATGCTTCGATGTTGCCTCTGTCTGCTTTAAGTTCTGGAGGACTAAATATCAGGGCTTGGAAAGCCTGATCCGGTTGATCAGCAATATAGGCTGGATCGCGTCTTCGCGGAATAGCCCTGTTTTCTATAGAGTCCCTTACTTTACCAGTGTATAGTTTTTGGAATTACTAGTACCAGAGACCCCACACTGGGTTTTCATTTGTCATAGTTGAAGATAGGGGACTCTGGGATCCCCACCCTCATCGAGCCCCCAATCCTCCTACCGACAGTGTGCCCCAGGACTACTGAGGAAGACCCAAACTAGTTGGATGCTCCGCAGCCTAACCTAAGAGGGTCATAGCCTTCCAGCCACAGGGGAGTACTAACTCAAGCGAAGCAATAGGTGTGTTTACACAATGTTGTCCATACATCCTAGAGGAGATAATAGCTGTCCTCTCATCGAGTGACCTACGTGCCTAACCCATAAGCTGGTTAGTGATCTTCACTCGTATGTCTATTATTCAGATAACTAGAATTCAGATAACTATAAAAATAACTTTCTAGTTCACTCAAAAAAGAATGATCTTTGTCAATTTCAAAAATCTGATTTTCAATATAAAAATATATGGAATAACTACCCAACCAGTAACTAGTGCCCCCAATGGACCTCTCCTATGTAACTCCAACTGAAAAGGGAGACGGAATAGAAATAGAATATTATGGGCTTGCTTGCTCACTTGCTGACTTACTTCTTTCCCCAAAGAAAGAGAAAGCGTACTCCGAATGGAGAAAAGCATATTCTAGTATTTCCCCATAAGAAACTTCAAAAGAGGAGTGCTACATAAGCATATGCTAAAGGGAAATCAATTTCTTATTTCTTTCTTCTAGCGTTCCTTCTGAGCTTAGTAGCTAGAGGAAAAGTTCGCAATCATACTGACTTCCTTCCTGGGCGTTAATGCACCCGAAAATCAACTTTGGGTACATTTCATTCCGGGTCTCAAGGCCCTTAATGTTCCTACGGGTGTCCGCCCTTTGGAAAATCCACTTCTCGGGAGTTGTACATGTGGGCGAATCGTAGGAAAAAGAGAAAACTGTTAATCCCACCCACGCCGTAAACGGATGCCCTACCTGATCCATTTCAAATCCAGCCGGAGATCTTTGAGCCTTGTTACGAACTAAAGTCCTAAAGAAAAGCGACCCCAATCCCTCCACAACCCAGGTCAAAGGTCTTCCCGCTCTTTTTTGATTTTTCAGGGTTTCAAGAAATCGCTGGAAGCAAGGACACTCTTGGACAAGACGAGAGTCACAAATTATTAGCCCGAAACAAATATCTAATATCTACCTTTAGCGCATATTTCCTGCTTTGAAGAAAGGAAGCGAACAACCACCTTTTTTGCCGGATTGATGAAGGCATCTTCCTTAACGGAAGAAGCTTGTTAGAATTAGAAAAGGAAGTCACTGAATCAAGTCCCATTTGATAGTTAACCCCCATCATCCATCAATGGAGGAAGGCGTTAAGGTAACCTCAAACCCAGTTGATGAAGGAAGGCATCTCACCAAGGCCTTAGCGCATGCTGCCCACATGAGCACAGAAAAAGGCCAATGTTGTAATAGCAATGAAGAGCCCTCATCCCCCAAATACCGAGTCCTAGCCGCCTCTGTATCTATCTCCCTGTGCTTCTAAGGCGATCAAGCCCACTTAGGAAGAGAAAGTCAGCGAATGGTTCCATGGCAACATCAATTGCCTGCACTTGCATGCAAAATCTTTGAGGTGCCTTTTGTTAAACGAAGGTTCTCTCAAGTATGCTTTGTGGCAGGGCAGCCGTTGGGATATCACGGTTCTTGGCCTATTTTCGCGCTATTACACCATATATTAGTGTGGTGGTGTGCGGAACAGGTGCACCCTGGTGTACGCTTTACATCGTACTCGGGGTATGTCCTACCGCAGCAGGGGTCACCGTCTGCAAAATCAACAGAATCGATTGAACCCAACTGACTCAACATCTTCTGGGTCTACTAGTTCCGGACCTGAAGCTGCTCGTGCTAGAGATATGCTGACCATGTTGCGATTTGCAGAGCCAAATTCTGTTCAGATTCGGAGTTTAGTGATCGGAACGGGATGCTTTTTGGGCAGTAGACTTAGAGTCTATTTTCAGGGAATGCGAAACTTTCCACTACTCCTTTAATAGTTATAGGACTACTGATACAATAGCAAGACTGATTTCCTATGCCCTTTGTTCTAGCCTTCGATGTTACTTAATCCATCTTTTATAGTTAGCCCTCCCGGGTTAAAAACCCTACCTTCTTAACAGGGGAGAGGGGGAAGGCAAGAAAAGGTTTTTCCTTTTGAGATATCGGAATCGCGAAGTTTGACTATCTTCTTAAGTTAGATAAGGACTGATTGAGACCATGGATCCAACAGAAGGTGTAGCGAATGAAGAAAGCTATTTTGATAGTGAAGAAAGTATGGAAGAAGTAGATTAAGAAGAGATATTTTGCTTTCTTATATATTACGCTTTTGATCTCACCTATGAAGATATAGGATTATCGGAAGTCTGCCTTAACTGCGCTTACCACTCTAAACACTGACATCTCGGCGAAGAGTTTGTGTCACATCTTCGAATTCGAGAGAAGGCTTTCCTGTTATCTCTCAAATTATAGGCATTGAAGCGATCGAGCGAGAGAAAGAAAGAAAACTATTGCACACGCCCCTCATTCGAGCTTTACTAATATATAGGGGGGGCAAGCTTTAGAGAGTAGGGGCGAGGTCACCATACTAAAGAAGGCCGTAAGCAGTGGCTCGACGTAGATGGTTCGAATCAAGCGAAACCAAAGGTATGAAGTAACTCGACTGATAAGGAGAGGAATGGAGTTGGCACCCGGGATGCTAAGATTGAAGACTTTTGGGATATGGAACGGCTTATCGGACTACGTCCGGGGAGGCGTCGGTGAATACGGCTGCCATCTATCTTGATGGTTCAGCCAAGTTCTGGTGGCCCGGTCAATCAGATGATTTTGTCTGGTTGAAAGTAGTCAACCGGCTTCTTCAAAAGAAGAGTCTTCGGGAAGGAGAGTTCGAAAGCCCACAGAAAAGGTCTAACTTCTTTTCTTGTTCACAATCCCTTTCAGGTTTGAGGGAAGAAGACGGTGCTATAGAATTGGAATCCCCTCTATTTCGATAAGGTAAAGGCGTAGGCGAGTTTCCTTATTTCCAGGTTTGGACCAAATCTGGAACAGAAGCTTGAATTAATGGCACTAGTCCCGATGTCTTGTGGGAACACGTGCTACACTTCTCTATTACTATATCTGACCATATCTCGTACCAAGGCTGAAACAGTACTGAGATGAACCAAAAGTAGGGGGAAAGACTCCTACTCAGCTCTTCATTACCAGCTAGCGCAGACTAGCGGTTAGACGCTTCGTTTGTATGTCATTTCCTTGCCCCCGGGACCCCGGGACATTGGCTTCCGCCAAAAGTGAACTATTAAGGATCGCATCCCGCGAATATTCTACATTATAGCCTGTAACTGATTCAACTTTCGCTTTTGGGAGATCAAATAGAGCTCGATCAGTTTCTGCTAGACAAGAAATAAAGAACATAACCAATACAGGGAACAAGGGAATACCGGACCATATCTGCTTTTGCGCCATGACAATCTCACTCGAATTACGGGGACCATGCTTTTGCCCTGGCTTGAAAGCCTGACTTGCTTGCTGTTGAATCGACTGTGGGAATTGGAAAGCCAACCAGAAGGAAGAAAAGAGCCCAAGGGCGATAGGCAGGAGCGAGAGTCTGATTCGGGTTCCGCTTTCACTGGATTACCTATTCTAAGGTCAGTGAGCCGAGGATAGGCTGGATGGAAGCTATAAATTCAAAAAAAAAGACTAGAAATAGATCTCTAACAGGCTTTCTTTCGTTCCTGCTTTTATCTAAACAGTAGCTCGCGACCCGATGTGGCGAAAAAAGGGCTTCTCTCGGCCCCGCTATGCTTTGGACAAAAAGAAGAAGTAGGAAGGAAGATTGAAATTCACTTTATCAAGGAAAAGGGGATTTCCCCGATACGACATAGGTAACATACCGACAGATAGGAATGGAGACCTCCTTCTCCGGGGATATTACCACCAGCATCACCATCAACTGAGGGAAGAAAATCATTCCAGATTCGGATTTGTACCGTAGAATTCTGATTCGATAGGTGTGGACTAGCATTTCATTCCATCTTATATATAATAGAATATTCTAAATCAGCTATGGATTTGATAAAGGTGATAGGACAGGGTTCCAAACCTGCCTTAGTCTCTGTCTCAAATAGGGCGCAAGCGAGCCTACTCAGATCAGAACTAAACTAGTTGATTCTCTTTCGCCTATCGGCCGGCCGGCTTTAAGCAACCTTCGCATTTCCTGCTGAGATCCCAAGTCTCCAAGTGGGCCCTCTTGGCCACCCACGACCTTGGCTTTTTAGAGAATCCCGCTCCTGTGTCGTAGGACTTGTAGCTCGGCAGTCCACCGGGTGGGTTTGTTTATCCTTCCAGTTTCGAGTGTCTTCTTGGATAGTTATAGCGGCCCATAGGCGCAAGATGTACCTTGTGGGGGGGGGCGGCGGTCCCCTGGACATAGTCCTTTCAGGCAGTGGCCGTTTAGGCGCGTTCCGGCTTTCGAGCCCGCCTACACTTGCTGCCTACACTTGCAGGTCAAAGTCAGGTTTGAGAGCAGGTGCTATAGATGGTAAGTCCCCAAGGATTGGGATAGACTAAGCTTTTAGCGCAATTCCCGGGTGAGAATAGTGATGGTACGCTAACCCCGGTGAGTAAGGTTCTAGTAATCTATCCCCTGCGCCAGTAGTTAGTTACGCTCTATCAAGTAAGTAATCCCCCCATATAAACCTCTCTCAAGTAGAGCTATCAGTAATTCCATCTTTTCCGTCCCTAGGAGCTAGAGCATTGATTGGGATATACCAGCTATCAGTTTCCCTGGTGTTGCCAACCCTCGTGCCTGTAAGTTCGTTAGTCATGAATTTAGCACAGAGCGTTGTATGAGGCAACTATCTAATCCCTGGTCCAATAGAAGAAAGCAGAGTCAAAGGGAAAGGTATTTTAAAAGGCTTTTCCTTACTATAGATTCGATTTGACGGTATCTCGATAGGATCTTATCAAGACTGAGAAAAGCGCTTTCGCCGGGTAACCATAGAAAAAAAAGGAAGGGACAAAAGAGGAATGAAAAGCGTCCACTGTCTCATGGGGCAAGCTTACTTAGTAGAAAATTGAATAAAATTGTTGAAGTACTTATTGCCAATGTAACCTAAGCAAGATTGTAGTTTCCCAGCCGGATCTAGGTATCGTTAGCCTATAGTTCTCTCCTCACTAACGGAAGTCTCTTAGTAAGACCTACAAGGACAAGAACAGCCGAGAAAGGAAAAAGAATAAGAGGAAGAGGCGGATTCCCTCGCCAGCTCCATAGCCTAACTATGTTAGTGGTCTCGGTCTCAACCCGC
Source organism: Ehretia macrophylla (assembly GCA_037974665.1). Classification (NCBI taxonomy): domain Eukaryota; kingdom Viridiplantae; phylum Streptophyta; class Magnoliopsida; order Boraginales; family Ehretiaceae; genus Ehretia; species Ehretia macrophylla. The sequence goes on along the minus strand of CM075768.1, from coordinate 29,183,272 downwards.
TTCCGTAGTCGATAGGAGTTTCTTCTAGGTAAAAATCCATAACCACCAGTCCCTCATCTAGTAGCCTTCGTATCCGTCCCCTGTCCTAAAGTCCGTCGGTCTTCACTCCCTTTAAAAAGATGAGGAATAGATGCAAGATTGATCTGCCAGAAAGCGACTTTGTCAAAATGGCACAGAGGGGTTTGGACATTGAGTTGAGAAAGCAGTTTCAAGGCTCTCAGCAGCTTTCGAAGTCTCACCCTGGCCTGCAACTGCTTTCTCCTTGGCTCCATTAGGGTTCGTAGTATCATCCTGCAAAGGTTCTTTGCCTTTATTTAGAACTGGTCTGGCTTTGCATTCATCTAGGCTGTGGCCGGCCGTTAGTCGGCCTTAGAGTAGAAGGATGCCCTGGCCCCGAGGGAGCGGGCAGGAGGGCGAGAAAGAGCAGAAGCAGCAGCACTGCCACCGCTGCAACAACAACAAAGCCGCGGATTCTTGTTCTTGCCGCTCTTCGATCTCAATTTATCTCCTCCGCCAGATGATAGCTAGGCCGGGTGGGATTTTCTATCGGATGGTTATTCATCAAGTGGATCCTTTGCCCTTTACCTCAGTAGCTGGGCCCGGAAGGCGGTAACCGGCTTCGTTGAAAACTCTTCCAACAATCAATCGCGAGGGAGCCGAGACGGCGTTCCTTCCTTCCCCCAGAAGGAAGTCACTCGTTTGTTGCTAGTTGTTGCATACCCCGAAGGGGCCAGGGGAGGTGAGAGGAAGCAGAGTGAAGTCCGCCTATCCATCAACATAAAGGAAAGACTCTGTCTCCTGTCAACTGCTCTTGGTTAGCGGTGAGGGTCCGAAGGAGAAAGAAGTGGAATTCCATGAATCAATAAAGCAAACTAAAAGTCTGGCTGTGCGAGAGGCCAATATGACTATCTATATCAGTTCTTCGCCTTACGTTGAGCTGAATTAGGTTTTTTCGGTGTTCTCGTTGAAACACGCGGGCATACTCCTTGCTTCTGGGGACATTGATCCAAAGCTCGAGTACGGTCCGTGCGCCGTTTTTCTTCTCTACCATGACGAATCAATTGATTTAATGTAGGCATCGCTCTTTCCTTTGTCCTTCCCCCCGATTTTTGCCCTATCACTAGTGGTTACTCCCGATCCGAAGCACCCCTTTTCCATTCATAGAGAGATCCAATCGTCAAAATCAATAAAAAGGCCATCATGGACCAAGATCCAAACGGATCAATCTTGTTGGGAGGTACTGCCCAAGGAAAGGAAAAGGTTACTTCCGGATCAGGAATAATAAATAAAATTGAAACAAGATAAAATCTTATATCAAAACGACTTCTGGCATCACCGGAAGGATCGAAACCACATTCGTAGGCCGACAATTTTTCTGGATAGGTCGAACTATTGGAAGCAAATGGAAAAGGAACACCGAGTGGGATCAAAGAAACTAGCGGACTGATCACCTTCTTCTCACTAGGGCCGGGGTTGGTCTTTCTAATCAATCATAAAATGAACCGGTGGATTGATTGACTTCTGGCTACGAGACCTCTTCACCGGAACCATTCGTTACGGGTTCATAAAGGAAAGGACCTTGCCCACTTCGACTTTTTCTCTCATCGATTGACTGAAAAAAAGGCAAAACCGGCATTCAAGGATTGAAGATGTATCCGATCCCAGGTGCGTCTTCTTTTTAATATTCAATCTTATTAGTTTAGTAGAGTAGGCGAGAGAGCTTCCACAACGAGAACTGACTTGGAACCATGATCCCTGCACCGATTTATGTACGGGTTATGGGAAACCTATTCAATGGTATGATCGCCGGTGAGCCAGTACTTTCTATCTCGACTGGAACTCGATTGACTTGTATGAGTGGAGCTGGTAGACCAATCCTCCTAGGAGGAAGAGAATCTCACAAGAGAGGTTACAGGTTTTATGTGCGAACATTCCATGCTCAATATGCCGAGTCCAATGTCCACCCGATTCCTAGAAAACATCCTCTAGAGCAAAGCAAGGATCCCCTTCAGTAAGTAGGCCGCAAGCCGCGCTCGATGTTCGGGGAGTCCGGGGTATATAGAATATGTATTCAGAAGAGGTCGAATAGCCGGAATGAGAGGTCGATGGCCTTCTTTCTAATCGAATTTGAACCTGAAGTAGGATTCGAACCTACCTTTATTCAGATAAACTGATCGTTCTACCAACTAGCCTTCCGGGTGGGCTTGTCTTCCTTGGTTATGTAAGCAAGATAGGCTCCCCACCCTTTCATGAATTTGATGTCACATTGTCTCCCTTCAAACTCCGGATACAGTTCTCTGATCGTTCTCTTAGCGGTGTTTTTAGAGGCATTGTTCCGAAGTGATCCTCATTCTCACCGCATCCTTCTTAAGCCGAAAGAAAGCTAAGCAAGAATCTCATGGTAGTATAAAAGGGAAGCAGAATCATATCCGGCAGTGGTTCTTCGGATCGATCACAGATTCTCGGCCCCTTCGTTTGGCTTCCACTCCAATTGACCTCTCTTGTTTCCACCCCCTCCCCGTGAGAAGGTAAATAGCGAAACCAACCCAAAAAACCACTAAGTTTGCCATTACCATTAGTTGGGAATGAACTGGATTTAGTTGCTTGTACTGGGGATTGGCTTAGCAGGAAGATTAAGATTGGATATGATTTTAATCGAGGAAATCAAATAATTGGTTGCATGTGCTCTTTGATACTCATTGGTAAAGGAAGAAGTCGTACCAGACAAGTTCAATCAGTAATGGCTGTGAGGCACCGAGTCTGAATAGGCATCAACAAGCACATAGATGTCCGAGGCTCGAGGTACTTGAGCAGTTGGCAAGGGGGGAAAGAAGATTTGGATCGGTTGCTAATTCATTCTCCGTCTCCGGAGAGGTCGCATTGGCAAAAGAAGGGTACTCATCGATCCAATTCCTGCTTCTGTCCTGGATGAAGTTGTTCTTGTTGGTATCATAGATGTGTTATAAGAACTGGGCAATGCCCTCAAATTCATTGTGGGATAAAATTTGCTTATCTTCAAACCCGGTCGAGCATCTTCAAACCTCGGTATTTACCGCTGTGCCCCTGTGCTATCAAGAAGAAGGAATTGGGGGGGGATTTTGGGGCAATTCCAGCTTCGGCGAGTTTTGCCCCCGGACCCCCCAGGAGGTGAGGGGAAGCAGAGAGGCAGCCCTCCCAGGGGAGCTCAGGATAATGTTTTACTTAAGTAAAGCTAGTACAGAGAAACCTTAGTAATAAGAACCTCCAGTAGGAGGGTATTAAACAGTAGTTAAACTCAAGGAATTAGTACAGAGAAATGCCTTTCGAACCGAACGCAAGGCCCGTCTTTCAAATCAAAAGAAAAATGGGCTCGTTGGGAAGAAAGATGGAGTGCGGCCTGTAGAGCACATGTAAGGCACAGTCGGGTTGCTCACGCAGCGGATCTCTCTCTATCTATAGATAGAGAGAGAGAGGTGTGAAAGTAATAGCCTTATGTTATGGCCGCCCCCCGACTTACGGCCTTTACGCTACTACTACTGTGATGTGAGCGGTTCAAATAGGTCTTTCCCAATCATCCTGGCCGGAACTTGTACGCAGCACTTATACGGGCATAAAGGTTTGGTGGTCGGCAAGTATGATGGTCTTAATGATGATCCTGCATGTGTTTCGTGTGTATCTCACCGGTGGGTTTAAAAAACCTCGCGAATTGACTTGGGTTACAGGTGTGGTTTTGGCTGTATTGACCGCATCTTTTGGCGTAACCGGTTATTCCTTACCTCGGGACCAAATTGGTTATTGGGCAGTTAAAATTGTAACAGGTGTACCTGAAGCTATTCCTGTAATAGGATCACCTTTGGTAGAATTATTGCGCGGAAGTGCTAGTGTGGGACAATCCACTTTGACTCGTTTTTATAGTTTACACACTTTTGTATTGCCGCTTCTGACTGCCGTATTTATGTTAATGCACTTTCCAATGATACACCTAAAGCGCCTACGTTCCGCTTGCAGCCAATACAACCACAACCTAACTTGCACGAGATTCAAGAACCGAAGCTACTAGCCTGTTGGATAGTACTTCCATGAATAGTCTCTGGTCATTTATGATATTTATAAGAACAGTGTAAAATGTCCCATTAAGGATTCCTTAAGCAACTTACAGGAGTGAAGGGACCCTTTGATAAGGGGCCCGGAACGGAGAGCTTTCTTCCCTTTTCCGCCCGACTCTTTGGTCTTAAGAAGGCTGGTTTTAAGAATGAGTGATTGCCCTTCTCCGACCCTTACTGCCCAACCTGAGAGCGGACAGCTAATGCGTTCCACTTATTGAACAGGGTTCTATGGTCGGTCCGTGACCCCTGGATGCCGAAGGCGTCCTTGGGGTGATCTCGTAGTTCCTACGGGGTGGAGATGATGGGGTCGGTCCATGGAAAAAATTTGATCTCAACATGAAAGATTATCAAATCAAATAGGATACCATGGAGGGTAAAAACCACGCTTGGCAGTGCGTTAAGTATGCCACTTCATTTATACTTTTCTACTTCAAGCAAGAGTAGTCGACGATTATGGTACCAACGTACTTCGATATGATGTATCGTTCTCATAAGATTCAATCTATATCCGTTTTTTTACCAAAAAGGAATTGCCTTACCTACCTCTCTAGCTACCGACTCCGCCTTTGCTATTGGTATCTCAGCTGGTGCTGCTGCGATATTATTGGTGTAAACAGAAACATTAATAATCTCGTTCCCGCGGAATCGATTTCTGCCCAACCTACGGCAGAGAAGAATCCTATCATTTCTGCTACTCCGCTCAAGCCAACCTCTTCTTTCCCCACGAACCTTGGATGATTATCCCAAGAGGGGGCCCCGGGCGGTGGTGAGGTTCGGCTGTGAGTTTCCTTCCGTGATCGGCCCGCGAAAGGCGTTTGCTGCTTGGATTTAGTATTGGGTTTCGCTCTTTGGACTTCATTGTCTGGCACAGACCATTGTTCAGCCACTATTCCTGTTAAGGAATAGAGTAGGCCTTGACCTTAACCTCCGGAGGACAACTGCTTCTTGTAACAAGTTTAATAGGTGACCATTTTTGCCTAAGAAATCCTTGTGTTTTCATAGGCTCTAATGGTCCCCTATTAAAGGGTGTTCTAACTAAAGATTTTCTTAAGAAATTCTTTAGTAAATAGAAGGAACTACTGTAGCTCCCCGACCGAAGGGCTTGGGGAGCTTATTTAGCACTTGAGTTAGGAGGTCAGCTACAGGATACTATAGGTCTGGGTACTTACTATAAAGGCGGATGGTATAGTATCAAAAACTATAGACAATAAATGAAAAGAAATAAGATAACATGACCCATCTATCTATGAGGAGAAGAACGTATTCGACTAGTTCAGTTAGCAATTCAGTCAGCCTTAGCTAAGAAAGTGAATCTCCTGCCGAAACCGCTTAAAAAAAACAGAATCAGTCTAGGAGCATGGGTGGCTGTCAGGCTAGAAAGGAGGAAACTCAGCCTTTTTTCAATAAATAAGCCCCGTTCCCTAAGGGGCCCCTCTCTGATAAGGAAGGAAACAAAATAATCTCACATGAAAAAAAGGATCCTTGAGAGAATTTGTCTAGTGATTTTTCCCTTTATTGTTGGAGCAAAAAGGAGATTCCTAGCAAATAGAGTGGCTACAACATGTGTTTCCCTATTTTCTAGGAGAGACCGCGCTATGCTATTTCTGAAGAAAGGTTAGGGAGTGAGCTCGACTTCGCGACTAAAAGAGGGCCCCACCTGCTTATGACTTTGCTCGTGATGAAGAAAGAACAAGATTTTGGTCAGCGGCAAGCGTAGTAATCGAGCTCTTCTCGTTGCGAGCGGTATCGGCAGGTGAGAGCTAGGTAAAGAATTTTGGACGAGATAGTCAAACCCTTTGACTTTTGCGCTATAGGCTGCAGGGCTTGGTCCGATGAATGGAGCCTTTTGGATATCAAGTGTTGATGGTTCCTGCTGATATGCTTTTGAAAACCTAGTTGAGGTATGAAGTAACTCCGATTATGTGCATTTTGCTGGGCTTAGCCCTCCCCACCCCTTTCGACGCAGCAATGAGAGCAGCAGGCTTTACCTTTACCTCTTGGCGGAGGAGTGAATGACTCTTCTTCTTTTAGGCTGGCATGGTCTTAGAATGCACGATAGAAGTGCGGACTAAAAGCAGTTTTTCGGGATAAACCCTGTGGGATAACTAGCAGATAATGGCCTATCTGATCTTTTGAACAGGCCTTCAGCTTCAATCAAATAGCCCATAGATCTAGATGCACTCATAAGACAAGCGACTACTAGAAGAATATAACAACACCTTATTAAGCAAGATGACCCCATATCCTGACATATGAGATTGGACTCAAGCCAAAGCAAATGAGGTTTTTAATCCTTGATTTAATTTGATTGAAAAGTTGTAAAACACCGTTGTTCAGTCACTCCTTCCTGTGCGGAAGTCAGTCTGTTCCGTGGATTTGATCAAGCAAGCTAGCGAGCCAGGAATACAAAGGCCTAACTTCGGGTCTCTCTACTGGTGGAAGGAGGGGCAACAACCTTGTCAAGGCGCGGGCCAAGCCAAGTCAAAGTGAAGTGATTTATACCGAGCAAGAACCTACACTAGAATAGGAAAAGCTAGACATTCCTTCTTTTCAGAATTCTAGTCCTGCGGGCCTGCCCGAACTGTCAGTGATTCAAACAAAGAGGCGGGGACGAGTGTTAAGCTTGCCCCGACCGATACCACCATTCATTACTGTGAACCGGCCTTGGCCTTCACTTAAAAGTCAGATGAGTCCTCTGATGAACTTGGGAAGCACGCCTTGTTGCTAAAGGTTACAACCAGTATTGACTATTTGGAGACTTTTGCCCCTTTTGCCAATATGAAGACTGTTAGAACTCATAAGCAAGAAGATGATGAAAACTTGGGAAGAAAGGATCTCGGTAATACTGACCTCTTACGAGAACTATACTCGTATTGTATGCGGTGATTTAAAATCCGGGGATTGTTGGCTAGCTCATGAGAATAAGTGGCAGAAATTCAAGTTAAAGTTAGTAGAGGGGGAAATGACCAATAACAGCGTGCACTATTAAAATGATGATGATGATGGCATACACCAGAGACAGCACAACTACTGAACAGTTATTGAATCGCTTGTATCAAAAGATTGAACGAACAAAACGGCTAGATCCGCATGCTGGGTTAATCATAGCTTCACATCACTTCAACGAGCCTTACCCTCTTGTTAACGATATAGACCTACTCAGTCTTGCGACCATGGATCTCTTAATCCAGTTTGCTTACCCATTCTTATCTGGTTACGCTAAGTTCACAATTTCATATACCATGAGGCGATCTTGCGGAGTGGATATCTCATTTACGCTAAATAGTGCTATCCCCTTGACTTATCAAGATTGTAAGTTAATTCCAAAGAGTGAGGTCTATGCTCATATATATCGATATATTACTAGATATAAAGAAATCTACGACGGAGATTATGTTCTTCAACTCATGATTCTCAATAGCCCGCCCATGAAAACCTAGTTTGAAGAGAACACATGCTATTCTCACCCTAGACCAGTCATTCAGTCAACTAAATCTTCCCTTTAGAGGTGATACTCGAGTTGGCCCTCCCAAAAAATCCCAAGCATGCCTGTCTATCTCAGAAAAAGAGTACTCTTTTATGAGTTTAAATGAGGTTTATCACCGGCTCAGCACCATAAGAGATAGAGGATTCTCATAATCCTAGGGTAAGGCTACGGGAGGTTCCATATTCCATATAATAAATGTCCATATTAGAGCCTATGAAAACACAAGGATTTCTTAGGCAAAAATGGTCACCTATTAAACTTGTTACAAGAAGCAGTTGCTTTCTTTTTGAAAGTCACGATCAGAAAGGTGTTGAAATCCGGACTGCATCTGGAAAGCGCTGGTTCGAGCCCAGCTCGTGACAAGGCCTTAGTCATCGAATATCTCGACGCCTCCGTTTTCTCCTTAGACGGATGACTGTCCCATTTGATTTTAGGTTCGAAGATTCTACTTGCATTTGTTAAGCATGTGAACAAGGATCCCCCTACTGAAGGAATGGATTGTCTGGTTTGCAGCTTATCAAGCTTGAAATCCGTTCTTAGACCTACCGGTGACCGGCTTCGCGAGACCTTTTCGATCTACACATGGTGTTGTTCTATTGGGCGGTGACACTAAGTATGGATTTCGTGGAAGCATTCGCTGCCGCCGACGCGCTCAGTGATCTACTCATCATAGGAAGCACTGCCATAGACCTATCTACGGGAACCACTACCATACATCAACGTCCTAAACATGTCTTCATCTGTGTCCAAGCTCTCTAGTTCAATTTGCATCTTATCTTGGATGCCCGGATTGATTCTACCAGTCCCTAACCTATTGATCGAAGTCCCACTCTCGCTTTAAGTCTTCCCTTCATAGTAGGTATGGATATGCTAAGGTGCCTAACTCTTCCTGGTCTTCCGCTTTCGAGGCTTTACTACTACTTACTTGGTTTACTCGCGACTCTCGACCTTACTTTGTTCCGCCTACACAGTACCTACCCTGCCTTTCTTACTCAGCAGTTAGCTGCTGGTTGACTTTCAACGTAGGTCGGTAATAGATGCTAATTCCCAAGATTCATCAGGCTTAGCTACCTCTTCCAGTGCGGCTTCTGTTCCAGTTGTCTTTGTAGATCTGAATGAAAGAGGTAAGGTCAACTCATCCGTAGGTAATGGGTTGCAGGCCCTTTTTTCTTCTATGCGTGATCTCTACCGTGCCAGGGGGAAGGAAGCAGATGGAATCCAGCCGGACAAGCACTGGCTTTCGGCAGACTAGCTCGCTGCTCCAGATAACTAATACAAAGAAATAAGGATAAGAATGAATGTCACGTACGGCGCTGCCGAAGGAGCTCTTGAAAGAGCCCATCTTGGATACTAAAGAAATGAGTGGCTAGACAGGCAACCAAAGGATGAGGAGGCAGGCAGGTAAAAGAAAAAAAGAAAGTCACATTTGCCCTTCAACCGAGCTAACAGTCCTTGTTCTGCTTGTCCAGCAGCAAGATGCAAATTGAACTAGAGAGCTTGGACACAGATGAAGCGGTGATCTTTTCTGTTGTGCTTGAACGGGGTTCATTTGCTAAAGTTGGAGAAGGAGCTGGGACTGTTAGAGTGCTCGCTGCATCTCTTCTCCTTGCCGCTGCAAGTCCCGTCCCTTCCCGGAAGGCCGCTATTCCTGACCTTAGAAAGGAATAGAGTAAGGCCTTTACCTTTTCGAGTTAAGGAGCTAATCTCCCCGCTATTCCTGACTTCAGGAAGGAATAGAATAAGGGGAGCCCCTCTATTAGGGTGTTAAGTGCTAGACTCTTACTTAATCTTGTTTGTACAAGATTAAGGGCTGTGTTTGTTGTAGCTCTGTAGCTCTAAGGCCGCAATTCCTGTTAAGGAATTGGGTAAGGCCTTTACCTTTTCTTTGCTTGTAGTTATCAAGGCCACTATTCCTGTTAAGGAATAGAGTTGGCCTTGCCCTTTTGGAGTTAAGGAGTTAATGTAGCTATTGTAGCTGATCCTCCCCGCCCTTTCCAAGAGGAAAGGGAGTAAGGGGAGTCCTCTGCCTCCGGAGGACAACTGCTGATTGTAATAACTTTAATAGGTGGCCATTTTTGCCTAAGAAATCCTTGTGTTTTCATAGGCTCTAATGGTCCCCTATTAAAGGGCTTTCTAACTAAAGTTTTTCTTAAGAAAATCTTTAGTAAATAGAAGGAACTACTGTAGCTCCCCGACCGAAGGGCTAAGGGAGCGGGTTGAGCACTTGAGTTAGGAGTGTAACGACTAACGAGGGCTGCCTCTCTGCTTCCTTTCACCTCCCGGGGGTATGAGGGGAAAGCGCGGTTTTAACCGAAATTCCCTGATTACCCCCCGGTATGGAGCCAAGTTCTTCGAGTATAGTAGCCGGACACCTCGTTCGATTCAACTGAACCAAGGACCGGCGAACACAAGCAGATGGGTCATCCTTAGTTGTTGAAGCTAGAATGCCCGCCCCAAGCATAGCGTATCCCTTGTACGACTCAAAATGCCCTCTCGCATGTGAACAACCAGAGCCTTCTCCCTATTCCATGGTCAAGCGTAGTATCTTCTCAGATAGTACTCCCACGAATAGTCTCTGGTCATATATGAGATTATGATATCGCAGAGATGTGGCATTAAGGATTCCTTAAGCAACTGAAAGCAGTGAAGTGACTTCCTGGGGAAGGCACGAACGGTACTAAGGAGAGTATAATGTGCAGTGACTGCCTTCTGGGGGAAGGCAGGAACGATACCTCCCCGAGGAGCTTCCAACTCCCAGGGGAGACAGTAGCTATCCGAACTAACCATAACAACCTAACAACTAAAAACAACAGTTTAAAATGTCGTATTAAGGAAGCCTTCTTGTTCCAGAATGTGAGTGAAGTGACTTCCTGAGGAAGGCACGAGCGTTTCTAAGGTAACCTCCGGAGTTTCCAATCACCGGAGGGCTTCTTCTAGCAACCCCACTCGGTGCTTCCAACCCCGAGTGGCTACAGTTTGGGTATTAGCAATAACATCCTTTCTTTCCTCGCCTTCGGCTTTGGAGTATTAACATCTTAATAAAACTCAGCCAAGACCAGGAACGGAATCTTCTTTCTGTTCTGTACCCCATTTCAATTGTTCGAAACCAGTTGTCAATTGAGCTTGTTGCTCGTCTTAAACGACTATCCTTTCCTCTTTTTTCTGCACCAGGATGATCAACTACATATTTTCGGCAAGAT